>JASANW010001216.1:0-22749 GCA_030849725.1 Trypanosoma boissoni
TCTTGAATTTGTAAATTCCGTCATGTGAAGAGTTTGCTCGCCGGCATACTTTCCCTTCCACTGCGGAGTCGTAGGAAGGCAATGTATTGCGTATAGTTCGACTAATCTCCACCACACTACAATGAAAAGACGCAGACATCACAGCAAAGGCGGTGAGAATGAAGACCATTAACTCCTGGGGACGACATATGGAACATGAAGAAAACACGAAATAATTATTACTATTAAATAATAAACCTCTTTCTGGCGTTACCCATTTCTCCACGGAAAAAAAATAATCACACACAAACACCTCCTCAAAAATGAGATAAGAAGAAAGAAAGTGAAACAAAAAAAAAAACAACAAAAAAAACAAAAAAACGTAACAATATGAAATGAATGAAAACAAAAAAGAGCATTAGTATCAGCAGGAATTCACGCAGAAGCACGAATAAATAACGCGAGAAACGCATAACACTTGGGGCGATAAAATGATTGAAACACAACACAACAAACACAACAAACATACGCAGAACCGAGCTGAGCGCTTCTCCAATGAATATCTCAGAGAGGAGAACGAAACGGCACGCCGCGCTCAGGATCCAACTCTGGCGCGCGAGAGCATCTGAAGTGTGTCGCCTTGAGATTTGGAAAAACAACTGTGACGCCTACGCCGAGTGATTCGCCGCAGACCGCGCAGCGCCGCTGGTCGTCGACGAAGACGCAGCGCTGGCGGAGGAGTGAGAGATACCGCTCCGCCTCGTTCACCATGGACTCCGCCGCGTTCGCCTCGATCTCCGCAAGCTGCGACTCAAAGCAAAGCGTCTCAAAGACACGTCGGAGATACGTCTCGAGATGCGCTGCGGGCAAGTCCCCCGGCAGCGTCTGCAATGCGGAGAGCGGATCGATGCTTTCCGTGTGCTCGCGCAGCACATTCAGTGCGTCTGCGAGGCGCGGCTCGTGCCCCACTGGCGGGACAAGCAGTACGTGCAGCAGCGTGTCCAAGTGCGTATTGCACACACGCCCCCGGCGCCCGGCGCCACCGACCCGCGCCTGTCCCGAGTGCACGGCCGCACAGTACCGCAGCGCGGCTGGGATGTCCTGCAGTGCGTACACAATTGCAGTGAGGGCGGCAATGTGATCCCCGACACGCTCGTGCACGAGAACTTGTTCCTCGACAAGCCCTGCGTCCACAAGCAGCGCGAGGACTTCGTCCACGTCATACAAACGGCTTGTGCGAAGAAACTCGAGCAGCGCGCGCCGCAGAGTCCCGCACAGACCTGTCTCCTCACCAGCCGCCACGCGCGCAGCCGTTGCCGCAATACCTGTCACACCAAACTCCCGCAAAGCGCCTGTTGCGGATATAAGACTTCGTGCGTATTGTGTGTGCATGCGCGGGTCCGCCTCACCTGCGGCCACGGCGACGCGCAGGCACTCGCGCAGTGCGCCGCCGCCGTCCCCCAAGAGCGCCGGCAGCAGCAGCGGCAGCGGCGACGGCACCGACGCACTCGGAGGCGCGTGAAAGAAGAGCGCGGAGACAGCCGCCGCACAGGCAGCGCGCGTGTCCACTGCGCACAGCCACGGCAGCGCCGCCGCCGTTTCCCCCGCGAGCCGCAGCGACAGCACCGCCTCGCGCGCAAAGCCGCCCGCGCGACAGTGCGCAAGCGCCTCCGAGCCGCGCCCCGCGAGCGCCAAAACGAGCGGCAGCAGCGCGGGCCGCGGGCAGTGCCCGCCGCTGGCGACATACCGCAGACACTCCGCCGGAGACAGTGTCGACTCGGGCGCAAAGAGCGCAGCGAGTCCGTCATCGCTGTGCGGCACACAGTCCAACACGTACAAAAGAAAAAGTGCAAAGTCCCCCGCGCGCCGCTCCTCCGCGGAGTCCTCTTCCCTCTCCTTCGCCTCTTCCCTCTCCTTCGCCTCTTCCCTCTCCTTCGCCTCTTCCCTCCCCACGTGCTTTGCGCCTCGCGGCGCGGGGCGGCGATACCGCCGGAGAAGCAAAGCATGAAGCTGACAGTACGGCTCACCGCTTGTCCATGTGCGTGTGAGTCGCCCGCCGGCCTCTCGTGTGAGTTCTGGAGTGAGGCGCAATATCTCACGCGTGGGCGTGGCGCATTGCGAAAAAAGAGAAAAGGCCTCCGCGTACCGCTTCATCTGCAGCGCATGAGAAGCACACAACGTACCCACGCGCTGCATCATCGCAGTGTCGTCGGGACTTATACATGTGGCGTGGCGCAGGGCCGCTCGGTACTTCCCGGAGTGTATATACAGTGTCGTGAGCGTCTGTGGCGGGGCGAGTGTAATGTGTTGCACACTACCAGTCATCACAGCACACGCGCCTATTGGCGATGAAACCAAAAACCGCAATTCCCGCTTTTCCAGACGCGGGGCGGAGTGTGCAGGAAGAGGCAATGTATCGGCGTCATCGCCCTCGTCACCGTTCTCGTCTTCGTCATCGCAGTTCCTGTATGAGCCACGCAGCAGTCGTGCTCGTAACTGTCCATTTGTCTCCGCGGCAATCATAAACGGAAATGAAACAATTGCGTCTGCAATGGGCGGCGCAAGCGCACAGGGCTCTTTGCAAGTCCCCTCCACATCCCTTGCATCCACAAGCGCAAGTCGCGCATCCGCAGAGCGCAACAAGAGCCACAGCTCCGTTGGCACAAATGCCACAGGGCGCAAGAGGGGTCCGCTTGCCAAACCACTCTTTGTGTCTTTGCCAACAGCGATGCATTGGCGGAGTTGTCGCGTGGCCGCATCGTAAACATTGTACATATGTGCACTGCCGGTAACGATAACATCTCCCACCCACGCGACAGCGCATGTCCCGTCAGGCACAGAAGCCATGTGTCCCGACGACGAAACGGAGGAAGAAGAAGGCGGCGGAGGAGAAGAAGAAGAAGAAGAAGAAGCGGGGGGGAGGGGAGGCAGCACGCGGGCACTGTGTGTGTCATACTCCACAACGACCAGTGCGCGGCCGGTCACAAGCGCAAGGCGCGAGGCGGCGGCAGTGCAGGCGGCAATGGCACTCATGGACTGCAGCGCCGCGCAACGAAACGGCACCGCCTCGTCCAATGTCTCGCAGTGCAGCGCATGCAGCACCCCGCCGGACACGAGAACGAGCAGCGGGGGGTCGAGCGCATCGTTCACGTGCAGAAACGTCACTCCGCTTTCGTCCTTGCAGGATAAATGGTGAAGACTCTTGCGGTGGCGGAATTGAGAGGAAATGTCATATCGCGTGCCGCTTGACTCTGCGCGTGCAACAATGGACTGCAGGTGTAGTGTGCGGTCCGCACAGCCAATGTATAGCAATGCGTGCATGTCGTCGCTCGCCGTGATCTGCGCGCCCCTTCTCTGTTCCTTGGCGTACAGCACAGCGGTCTCCACGCGAGTTTCATCCGGCGCGACAAATAATGTCCGGAGTTCCATCCGGAATGGCAGAGTCGAGCTACGCAAACCACACACACACACACACAGACTCTCCCACTCATGCATACAGTGAAACCAGAGCGTAAGAGTGTCGTGTGGGCAGGGGAAGAGAGAAATAAAAGATAAAAACAAAAGAGAAAGTAAAAAATGTATATTAAAATTGTGTATATAGAGGTAATACAACACGCAATTTTGGTATTGAAGTAGTGATGAAGTAAAAAAAAAACATGTACTACACCATCTCTTGCGTACAAATCCCGGCCATAAAGTCATAAAAGAGAAAAGGCACAGAAATCCTAGGCATATCCCTATTATTTTTTTTTTCTATTTCCTCTAGCGTTCACAAACAAAAAAAAAAAATTCACCTGTCCATAAAACAGTAAATAAAAATTTACTATCCCTTTTTCAAACACAGACATAAGGACACACACAAACAATAAAAAAAAAAACTCTCTCTTTATCCTCACTAGTACTAATACTACTGCTACAGTTTACCACCACCCCTCCACATTGGAGCACCCTCAAATATGTATAGAAAGAATACCTCAAAAAAAGGAGCAAAAAAGAAAAAGTCTTGTGGTATTGCTGTTAGTGTTTGTCTTGCTTGTCCTTCCTTAATAGACATCATGCAAAAGTATATAAAGTTTCCGAAAAAAAAAAAAAGGCTGATCATCTTTTCCTCCAAAACTTCTAGAAACACAGTCATTACATAACTGCTGTACATATATCTATACCTTTTTTTTTCTTTTGTCATGATCATATGCATTATTCTTTCTCCCCTCCTCTCATACTTTTTTCTTTTTTCTTCTCTTCAGATAAATTTACCTTTTGCTCATGTCTGGCTGTATTCTTCCTTTTTTTTTTTTTTTCTTCTTCACTACTCCTTCCCCTTTGCACGCAAAGCATGATTCCTACCGGAGCGTGGGAAGCGGGCCTGGGCTGTGTCCACCCTTATCCTCGTGCGGGATCTCCAGCGGGAGAATAATCCCACGGCCCCCCTCGCCATAGCCCTTATCATGCGTTCCCATGCGCAACTCATCTTCGCGGCCAATGGACTTCACGTACTCCTCCCACGTGTCGTTGGCCGAGGCGCCCATTTTGACGATCTCACGGTACGGGTCGGTGATGAAGTACTCCGGCACACGGTGCACCCAGCGGTACACGGGTTGGTCCAGCTCCACTTTCTTGTTAAAGCGCTGTGCCGAGATCCACGGCTTCGTCGTCCACAGACCCAAGTTGTACAGTGTAATGTCAGGGTGCAGGAAGGCCAAGCGGTAGCAGAACCAAAGTGTGTATATCGTCACAATGGTCGTGACCACGCCAGCAGGGATGGCCTCTACAGTCATGGCCTGAAGTCGCATCTTCTCAATGGTGCTTACTTCCAGCCAGTGCACGTAGCGACCGTACGGGTTGCGCGCAAAGAAGCCAGTGGCAAAACCTTGCGGAAGCATGTTGTAACGGAAGCGGTAGAGCCAGTGTAGCGGTTTGGGAGAAAATCCCTGCAGGTATCCAGTGCTAACGCCGTCATGCACGGAGGAAAGATACGGGTTGTGCGACGTGGGCTTCATAAACACACCGTGGTCCACAACATTGGAGCGGGCAATGCCGCCAGACATTTTTGAGGTTAATCGAGACATGCTCAAAGACAAAAATCCTTTTTTTTTTTTTTACCAAAATTAAAAGAAAATAGTATGAATGAAAGAGCAAAAAAGTTGTAGAGAGAGAAAGAAAGAACAGAAACGAATGTAATTGAGAAAAAGACCTAGTAATAAAATATTTTTTAAAAAAGTTATTTTCTCAATAAAACAAAGCGAAAAAAAAAAAACAACTGTGATTGCTTTGAGCCATCCAACACCCGTAATTGCGGTACAGACACAGAAAAAAAAACTCATCTTCACACTAAAAAAGTGCCCTTCTCCTTATGCACTCTCGTTGATTTGCGGGGAAATCAACTCCACGTAACGACTATTCACCATGGCGCTAGCGCAGCGTCGAATGACTTCCCTCGTGCCCTCCTTTGCGCGTTCCCCCGCACCGCGACTCCAGACATAGTGGACCACGTCCTCCAGAAACAAATCTCCTTTATCCGCGTCAACCGCCACTAACTTGCCCTCCAGCTCGTGGTCCTTGTACGAGAGTAAAACTGCAACACGCCGGCCGTGCAAACTCGTGAGAAAGTCCTGCGGAAGTATTGGTTTGGGTTTTCCGCTCTGTTTTTTGGCAGCTGCGGTGGAGGCGGTTATGGTGTTGAACTTCACATTACCACTCATTTTAGTTTTTTTTTTTTTGTTTTTTGTTTTTAGTTATTCGTGAAGTAAACCTACAGCACACACACACACACACGCCCTTTACACCCGACGTTATGCCTCAAATATTTTAAAAACATAAAAAGAAAATGGATAGAAGAAAAAGAGAGAGAGAAAAAAAAAGTGTCTGTGTAGAATTGTTCTTATTCGCATAGAGACGGAGTGACAAAGAGAGTACCAAATAAAGCAGAACAGCAGTGGAAAGCCCCCCCCCCCCAAAAAAAAAAAAAGATTACAGCACGCACATTATATTTAAATAAAACACACGAGCCACGAAAAAAAAAAAAGAAAGTAAAGAAAAAAGTACGACAAAAAAAAGAAAAGGCTGACTGCAATGCAATGCCAAACGCTGTGCCTTACAAGCGACGACCGCGGCGGGATCCCTTGCGGCGCGTGGAGTCTGTCGGGATAGGCGTCACGTCCTCAATGCGACCAATTTTCATTCCCGCGCGTGCAAGCGCACGGAGCGCCGCCTGCGCGCCGGGGCCGGGGCTCTTTGAGCCGACGCCGCCGGTCGCGCGCATCTTCACGTGCAGGGCATTGATGCCGCACTCCTTGCAGCGGGTCACCACATCCTGCGCGGCCATCATGGCGGCGTAGGGAGAGCTCTCGTCGCGGTCGGCCTTCACCTTCATGCCGCCGGTCACCTTGCAGAACGTCTCGCGGCCGGACGTGTCCGTCACGTGCACAAAGGTGTCGTTGAAGGACGCGTAGATGTGGACAACGCCGTACACAAGCGTATCCTTGGCCGCGTTGGAGCCGTAGTACTTCACTTCTTGCTTCTTGGACATGCTGTCACCTCTCTAAAGGATTCAACATCAATACAAATGCATATATACGTATGGTTATACGTATATATATATAAAGGAAAAAGAAAAAAATATATATAAGAGAGCGAGCAATTCGTGAACAATAATACGTACGCTTTCAAAACAAAGGAAAAAAAAAAAACATCCAAATGTATTAAAAAAGTAAAACAATGGTTTTTCTTTACATACAGTGATACTCTTTCCACACCTTTCTCTTTTTTTTTTCTTTTTTTGGGTATTGCATTCATCCTGCACACATGCGGTGTACTGCGGCCACTGATGCAGATAAGTGACTTCCTCACCGTATCCACAACAGGGGCTCTCGGCAATCCATAGACCACAATCTGCGGAAAGATCATCACTCCCAGTACAATGCAAAGAGGACTACGTTGACGTGCATCGCCCCTGTTGAATAAGTGTATGTCGCGTATCCATCGGTCACGGGGTCCCACAACCCACGCGAGGATATACGCATGCCCTGCTGTGCAGCCTCAGCAATTGTGATATGTGTAACAAGCTTGTACCGCTCGTACCCCAACCGAACAACGCGACGCTGGATCTCACCCGCAATCTCCTTAATAAGCGCATTAATTTCTTCGTGGACATAAGGCCGATCGCCGACAAACTCGCAAACCTCTTTTATGATTGCCTCCACTGCGCTTGTGCGAAACTTTGTGCCAGGGCGGGGAAGAGAAATGGGATCCCGCGAAGCATCGTGGTGCTCAGTGGCCATTTGTTCTATTCTTTCCTCGTAATATCTTCAAAACAAAACAAAAAAAAAAAAGAAGACCAAAATGTGGGCGCGTGGGTTAAAGAAGATTCATGAAGACAACAAATAGAGCACATGCAAAATAGCGATACATACAGATGAAAAAGAATGCAAAATGTATTGAAGAAAAAAAGACTGAGCGCATCAAAACCATAGAGTTGATAAAAGAAATGACACACAAGCAAACAAAAAAAAAAAAGAACAAAAAGCAGATAAAATATATATATATATATATGTATATACACTTATAGACGGGTACATCTCTGGCAAAGACCGCATACCAATGATTGTGCACTCCGCCTGCGCAAGCGCTACCCCTAGCTATAACGAAAAATGAACACGGGCTCTCTTTTTTTTTTTTTACAATCTCTTCTGGATTTCATTTATTAAAGCGCATCGATCCAAAATGCAAATAATCCAGAAGTATAATATTAAGCACTTGTAGATTCCAAAATATAAGATCCTTGTGTCTTCAATGCTTGCAGTTTTTAAAATGCTTTTCTTTTAAATGGGAAATAGGAATGGGTCACACAAATGCAGTTATAGTTTGGAGCACAATTACACAGATGCAAATAAAACAGCTAGCATATACACATATATCTACTCCAGGGTGTTTTCTTGCACCTCCTCAGCGTGGATTGAGATCCAACTCGATCTATTTTTAGCTCACTCTCTCAGATTTATAATCAAAGAGCATCTGTCTCCATTATAGGTTTGCGGCACCCATTTGATCCTATCGGAAGTCTCTCATTCCCGCGCTTCACCGCCCCCTTCACCTCCTTCGCCGTGCCGCCGCCGGACTCCCCTCCACCCGAAGCCAATCCTCCCGGGCCACGACCCGCCCCGCCCCCCACAGTGAGCGCGAGGACGAGGCCCTCAACTGCAGGGGCCTGTCGGAGAGACTCAACGAGCCCTGCGCCATCGTATGGCGTCGCCTTCTCAGTCTCACTCGAGCTCGTGAGTCTGTCAGCATCAAATGAGAGTATCGGTTTCAGTCACTGTGGCCGGAGACTCTCCTGCAGTGCCGTTATCTGAATGTGTGAAAGTAAACCTTGTGCTTCCTTGCCGGCAGCACAAGATGCACTGGTCTCGCAAAAACCTGTACAACTCTTCCCTCAACATTCTCCGCGTATGGAACAAAGGTTACCCCGAAGCAAAAGTGAAAATAAAGCAATAGTATCAACCTTTTACTTCCTACAATTACCAAGAAAAACGAGAAAGTGATTGAATAGAATAATCTAAAAATAAAAGATAAAAAATAAAAAATGTTGCACTGATCAATAAAAGTATACCTATAAATTTAACTCATTGCAGAATCTTCATATCACTATTCAAACGTAGAAAGGAATTGCCGAGACAACCTTTTGGTCGCCTCCCGCGCGAAACAATCTCGAATGGATATTGCAACTCCTTGATTCTTAAAAGTGAAGAAAACCTATGAGATACTTAAGAAATTTAAGAATACTTCGGAAGAATTCACGTCCCCATTCAGATGATATGATACATAACGCAAGCCTTCACAAGAGCACAATTCTCAAATTCTTATCTTATTAAAGAAATTCGTCTTCCAGAGAGAAATTTGTGAAAAAAAAAAAATTGTAAAACGAAAAATAATAAAAAAAGTAGTAGTTACCGCGTGGATTTTCTCAATATCATTTACCATACATTTTCGCCAGCGGTTCTTCACTAACTTCTACAGGGCTATCAAAAAGCGCTTTTTTTTTTTTTTCTGTGATTTGATATTCATATATATTTATAAGAAAACCCCAAGCGCCAATGACATATACCAAATCAGTGATGGGTGAGCCAGAAGCAAAAAAAAAAAAAAAAGAACATACCAAAAAAAAAAAAAAAACAATAAGGGGCAAGAACTAAAAATAGAACGCAAGCAAAACTTTAGGCCGAAATCGTTGCAGAAGCCACAAGCACAAGAAATATTGTAGCCACACAAAGAGCAGCGGCCACACTACCGTCCGAGCGTTGATTAAAGTCCTTAACACCATCAATATAAGAAGCGTTGGTCACGGTAACTCCAGCGAGCACATACTCCGTAAAGCACATAATAGAGACTAGCACCAACAAAATATTCATATTTCCAAAGATTTGCAAATAGCTCATACTTTAGGTTAAATATTATATACTAACTAAAATTCAAAATGAATAGCAAAAAAAAAAAAAAAGAAAGAAGAGTAAAAGACACAACGACATGAAGCATACAATGAATAAAAGTGTAAAAACAATTTCAACAGAAGACTATTTTGGTAAAATTGTCCCTTCACCCCAATTATCCAATAAAGGAATATCTTTGTCAAAATCCATTAATTGCGTTCCACTTAAAACGAAGCAATGCACATATTTGCAATACCACTTTACCAAGGAATTTCTTTAAAGTCTTTAAAAAATTTGCCGTACTCCTTACTGTTTGTATATATTAAAAAGAGACAACGAGCTGCCGCATCAACCTCGTCGAGGGGACACATTCGCTTATCTTCAACCTGTTCATTCGGCGCTTTTGGCTTCTCATCTGTAATCCACCCAGTATCAACAGAGTTCATATATATCCCGTCCTCGGCATAATCTTCAGCACTCGTACGTGTCATCATGTTAAGAGCCGCCTTGGCCATATTTGTGTGCGGGTGTGTCACCTGTTTATATCGGTAAAACTGCCCCTCCATGGCGGAGACGTTAATGACAAACCGTCCCTCATTCGGCACTGCGTCATCCTGGCGGTTGTTAAGGCACGGCTTAAGTTTAGCGTTGATGATGAAAGGCGAAAGGGCGTTGATCGCCATGACCTCCGCTGCCTCGCTCCCCTGAACCTCCGCAAGTCGTAGCACCCACGAATTCTTATCTCGCTGGTCACTATTCTCTGCTTGTGTGTCGTACCGGTCAAAAACAATCGGTTGGCGACTGCCCTCTGTGACACTAGGCTGATCTGTTTTGCACAATGCCAAAGAATGCGTCTCTTCATGGGAATGGTCCAGAAAAGGAGCCTCATGTGGATTAAATTCAATGTGCAGAGGCTCCCCAACAGTTACAGTAGAATGGGTGAGAAAAAATTCATGCCACTCGCGACTTCCCGCGTTCTCGTAGAGACAGCGATGCAAGTCCGGGTCGGGATTCATTTCAACTTGCCGCACACGCGCTGTGTATTCCGGTGTGCGCGCAATGGTCTGTGCAGCATTGTTAACAATGGCAAATATTTTTGGAAAACGACTTCGAATAAATCCGCAGAACTGAGTCACAACCCACATGTCCCGCAGGTCTAACGAGAAGAGATGCAACCGATCCTTCCATATATGATAGTCAGCCTCTTGCTGAAAGCGGGCAAGAGCCTCGTGGGCAAAACGAGTGGTGCCTAAGAGTACCGCTCCACAGCGCAACAAAGAGAGCGCCACCGCGAAACCAATTTTAATTCGACACCCTGTAAGTAGCACAACCTTTCCGCGCAGGTCACGTGTCATGAGTCGCTTATTGAAGTTGAACTCCGCACATAGGTTGCACAGACTGTAATAATATGGATGAAACTTGTTAAACCGTATGAAGCATATGTGACACTTAGCCCACCTCTTGATGCGCAGCTCTTCATCCAATGGTGGCACCACGCCTTCAACAAAAAAGCGTGCATCATCAAAAGGAGAGTAGATGTCCAATTCATCATCTTCTGAAGTTGGGGGACGGTGTGCAATCTCAACAGGGGACTCGCCGCACGTGCGAACCCACGCCGCTGCGTACAGTCGCCGTGCAATGAAAAGATTTAGTGATAGGGCCGCTGACCATTCGGTACCGAATTGCCCATCCATGTCTGTGCCACTGACCATGTAAAGTTCCATAATGCGCAGTGCGTCTTGCTGCGGTTGTGCATGCGACAGTGTCTCTGAAATATTCTTTGGCGCCGCGCTGAGGTCTCCGCATTCCCGCAGCGTTGCGACACCACAGAGGATCGCTGCTGTTTCAGGGGTTTTCCGCACGAGCAAGTCCTCCGCACCGAACTCCCCGAGCTCCGCACAGCAGTGCGCAATGTGCAGCTTCACTCCAGTGGTATAGAGCATTCGCTGCTCCGCTGGGAGCCCGAAAGGCATCACATCGGCAAACAGCGGCGGCGGCATCTGTGTGCCGTACGGGTGCGGGAGAAATCGGTAGACTTGTGCTATGAGCTGCGATGCGACGAGCCAGTCCACCTCCCCAGCTCCCCGCGCCCACTCCGCCTCGAGGCGCAAAACGTTTTCAAAGGCACCGACGAGCGCGAGGACCTTGCAGCGCTCGGCTGCCGGCCGCGGGGCCTCCGCGCCGGCGCCGCTCTCCTTGGGGCCGTCGCAGAGCAAAAGCATTGGCGCCGGGGGGGCGAGGAGCGCATTCAGCGCAGCCTCGCGCTCGCGCTTCATGCCCGTGCGGCGTATCGCCTCCTCGTCTCTTTGCCGCGCGAAGCGGCGGCGGCGCGTCTTCTCCTCGCGCATAATGATCTTGTACGTTTCTTGATGTGTTTTCTTGCTTTCGGGGGTGCGAATGATCATGGTGTAGAGCCGCGACTCGCCAAGATACGGATCGCCCACGTAGAGCGTTGGGTTATCGTAAAGAGTTTGTACAACCCTTCTTGCGGCGCGCAGATCGTCAAGCGAAAAGCCCCAGCGAGCCTCGCGCTCTGCAAGTGACATTGTGTCTGCAAGCAAAGGAGCTGAGACCGCCGAGTCTCCCAGCAACTCCGCGGATTTCACAGGGTCCGCAGACTCATTCATTTCTATTTATACATATATATAAATAAATAAATATATATATATATATATATATATATATATATATATATATATATACATATATATATATGACAAACACAACATTTACATTAAAAAAAAAAAATGAAATGAAAAGCACCAATCATTGCAGCTATAAACCATCCAAAAAGCATTGGTTCTCTTTATTTAAAAAAAAAAAAAATCACAAAATATATGTTTTCACCTTTTTTTTTTTTGATACTGTATTTGTGATTCCCCCACCTCCTCTTTCTCTCCCACTCTCCGCCTGTATGCGTGTGTCCGTGTGTGTAAGCAAAAAAAAAAAGTGTGATCTCACACAATAAGCCCTACTCGGAGTGATACTACAGGTATGGCGCGACAGGACGATCTGCCTCACGTTCTTCATCGGAGACAGGCATTCCATTGCTGTAGTTCAGATAGTCCTCGCGAGACATCACAGCCTCGTCCTTGCGGTTTGCAAGATAATAACGCAGGAGCTGCTCCTTGTCAAAAAGCGGTTTCGGCATAATCCGCGAATTTTGCCGCAAAGACGGTGGAAGCAAACCAGCCTTTGCCAACAGTGCCCAAGGTCGCATGGACAAGCGGCAACGCTTTACACCAAACCAGTACTTGAAGGCATCCACATCAATCGTGTTCAGCATAAAAAGATGTCTGTCCTGCGCAACAGGGGTATCGGGTGACCACAAAGATTTCTGTGGGTGTGGGCAGTGCTTGCCAAGATAGTGCAACAAGCGAATATCAGAGTTTCGCCGTTTGTGTGTGTGCTCCACTATAAGATCGTATGATTGGAACTTCCACACGACATGATGTCCGCGCATACGAATAATGGGCGCCCCGGGGGCTCCCCACAGCTGCGGGGCGCGCCGATTAATGATTGCACGCGCCCGTATAGGGGCGGACACGTGCAACATGTTGGCTCTTTTTTCTTTTTGTTCGTTTCTTTGTTCTTGTGGAACTAAATGTGATAAAATCCAAGAACCCTGCTAACCCACAAAAATCCCCTTTTCAACTAAAGTGTGAACCACACGCAAAAAAAAAAAAAATAATAATAATAATAATAAAAGACGCATTAGCGGGGAGTGAGATAGAAATGACAAAACAACATACATGCATGCATGCATGCGAATGAAGATAATGAGAGGAGTACAAGATGGCAAAAAAAAAAAAAGGAAATAAGGACAAAAAAAAAATATTGAACGCTGCACACTGTTATGTTCATGCGTACGTACTTTTTCCATGACCACGGGCAAAAAGGGGTTATCTTCTTTCCAGACTTTCTCTTACATGTTTCAAAATAGATGCACACAAACGTCTAACAGTCAGCCTTCGCACACCTCCGAGAAAAAAAAAAAGACATAAATAATAATAACAAAAAAAAAAAAACATAAAAACTGTTTTTCGCAAAAATAGACAAATGCAAAAAAAAAAAAAAATGGGTCAAATGGCAACTCTCCTAAATGCGTCGCAAGCCCCGCAGCATACCTAACCCGAGCGTGGCATACCCAGTCATGCCTGGGGCAATGCCCCCGGGCCCAAGCTTTGTCGCAATGAATCGCATTCGGTTATCAATCAATGCCTTCAAGTCCTCCTCATTGATTTCACCATCTCCGTTGACGTCAGCCAATTCCTTTACTTTTTCTTTAAACGCAATCTCCAACATCCTTTGATTGACGTAATTCTGCTGTGCCAGGTACTGCACACTGGTGTAAACGGCCGCCCCAGTTAATAAAATCGTCGCTTTCTGGCGGTATAAATTGTTGGCGAATCTCCCACAACCCATACCAAGCGAAAATCCAAATACACATTGGCCAATAAAAGGTAAAGCACGGTCGATAGAGCTTGCATGCGAGTCTAGAAGGTTTTGAAGATTGTCATCGTAAATTATTTGAAAATCTTTTGGTGTAATACGTCCATCTCCATCGGCGTCCAATGCGTGAACAATATGTTCGGAGACAATCTTTCCCGTCTGACCATCCATAAGTTCTCGGAATCTATCATTCGAATACAACACATCATAAAATGTGTCCCATCCCGACATCATCATTCCAAAGAACGTAAAGACCTCATCCTCTTTACGCTTTTTCCCGAAATTTAAAGTAAGCTCAATGGCCTGCTCCAAGTCCTTTGTGCTGAGCCGCTGCGACTCGATCGGCTCTGGTGAAGTCGGTTTCGAATTCCCACCCCCCATCAAAATGTCTCACTTAATATTCCCTTGGTTTGTGAAATTCTTGTTGTATTCTTAAACGCAAACACACACACACACAAACATATATATATACATATATACAAAAAAAAAAACAAAAAAAAAAAACATGCGATTCCAATAGAGCTATAATTAAAAAAAAAAAAATTACCACACTTACATCGTCGTAATAGTTCGGATAATATTTCTTTCTTTACCCCTAAGCAAACGAACTACTAAAAAAAAAAATGTTTTTTTTTTTTTTTTGTGTGTGAGATTTCATTTCTTTTGTTGTTGTTCTTCTTCTCTCGTTCATTTCCTCACCGTTGATTTACTGAGGGATTTACGCATTTGATGTATTAGCTGGGAATCAAGACGAATGTCATGATGGTACACGAGACACGCTCTTTTTTTTTTTTAAATTCCCGATTTACCACTTTTATTTTTTCTTCTCTTTCGTGGAGAGTGCTTCGTTAGGTATTGCTGTGGGTAATGTATATGTGGAAAAAGACAAACAGACCACAAATGCATCTCGCGGTTTCCGAAACAAAACAAATAAAGAATGAAATAGAAATATATATATATATATATATATATATATATATATATTCATAGAAGACTGTCTGATTCTCAGGTAATCGCAGAGTGAAAGTGACGAAACATCCTACTCACCCATAAGGGCAGACATATCCATTCCATTACCCATACCCATATTCTCAAGCATCATTTGCTGCATCATTTGTTGTTGGCGCATCTGTTGCATTTCTTTGCGGCGAGCCTCATCCTCATCCTTTGCGCGCCGATCGGCAATCTGAACACGAAAACGATCAAAGTATTCCTGAACAGCGGTCACGCACTGTGGTACACGGGAAAGGATTTGCAACAACACCTTTGCACGATCCCTTAACTTCTTCTCTGACGAATGGCACCAAATGTCGAACATGGTTTTAAGAATGTTAGTAGTTGCGATCATGTTATCAAAAAACTTCTCCCCTTCCTTGCTATCAAACATGACTAAAATAATTGTTAAAACTGAATTTGTGATGCGTGGATCATTATTAACGCTGAAATTCTCAGCGATGCGGGCGAGATTCGATTCCTCTCGAAGCTCATCGTGGCCGATACCTGCACGTGCCAAATAACGAATCGTCAGCATGCAGTGTTCAACGATACCCATATTACTGTGCTCAAGAAGAGCCAAAAAGTATGACATTCCACTGCGGCCATCTAAACCTTGACCTACCGCAAGCGCACCGGAGCGCAACGCGCAAACATTTGCAAAAATACCCGTCAGCGCATTCAGAAACAAAATCGGACTCTTCGGGTCCAGCACGCGTAGCATTTTGACTGTGGCCGGCATGCGGGCGAGTGTGTAGGCCCCTTCGGACCCCTTTGGCACGTCCGCCTCGAGCACCACCTCCGTGTCGTTCACCTGCGTGAGGCTGTGCAGCGCCAGCGCCGTCTCCTCCATGAGCTCCTGCCGGCCCTGGCGGTGCGCCTCGCTCAGCGCCTTCAGCAGGACACGGTACCCGTCCAGGCGGTAGAGCGCGCGGCAGCCATCCGCGTCGGAGCCAAACACAAGAACAATCACTTTCATCGCCGCACTGACAGTCTCCGCGTTGGAGCCGTCCTTCTCCAGCGCGGCCAGACGCAAAAGAGCGCCCCCGTGCTGCATAGCCGCCAGGCGCGAAATGCCCTTCTTGGCCGCGGCGTCTTCTTTGAGCTTCGCCAAAAGAGCCTCCACAACTGCGGTGCTCTCCGCTGGGGTCTTTGCCGAGCGGAGTTCATTAAAGAAAGGCTGCAGGCACGCAAGATTCCGGTGACGCTCGTGAAAAAGTGAAAAGAGAGAAGCTGCAGAGAGAGCCGCAACGGCGCCATGGAAGAGAAACTTCCACACAGCCGGATTTATCGGGGACTCCATTATGGCTTTCACTTATTTCTTTGCTTATTGGTTCTTTCCTTTTTTTTTTTTTTTGTTTGTTTGTTTGTTTGTTTTTTGTTTTCCGTTTGTTTGTTTTTCAAATCTATTGTTATACTGCCTTATTCCTAAAGGTAGTTTTGGTAAGAACTGTGAAACACAAAGAGAAAAGGAAAAAAAATAATGAGAAAAAGAAAAACAGGACACAACGGCAGGTGGTTCATGACTTATTTCTTTCCAGTAGTCTCGCATATCCTAGTAGGATTTGCAGGCAAACTAAACTGTAAGTGAAAGAAAGAAAAAAAAAAAAAAAGAGGAGGGGCGGAGGGGCAGAAAGGGAGAGAGAGCGAGAAAGAAAGAAAGAACGAAAAATAAAACTGAAAAAAGTGATTTAAAGCACTCCCGTCACAAATTAATTTTATTCTTTTTTTTTTTTCTCTTTATCGGAGTTTCAGCACTAGAAGGGCTCATTCCTATCGGCATGTCGATCCCCTCTCCTTGCTTCGCCGTTAGCGGCGCCTTCAAAGCCACACGCAACACTGCTCACCGTTCTGGAAAGGCTCATGAAAACCCAATCACCTAAAACAGAATAAAAACATTTAAATACTGCTTTTCGTTTTTTTTTTTTTTTAAACAACGCACACACATACACACAGACAAAATAAAAATAAAAAGAAAGAAAAAAAGTTGTTGTTTTTCCTTTCTTTTTTTTTTTTTTAAAAAAGGGACAGAATAGCTGAAAATACAATATCTATCTCCCACGAATACTGGACGAATAGGGGTGGGTTGCAATGACCAAAAGAAGCGTCTATGTGTCCGAGTTTGTGCGTGTGCAAACACACATAAAAAAAAAAAAAAGAGAAAAAAAAAAAAAAAGGCCGCGCAATTGGACCGATGAACCAGTCGCGAAGTGAGTGACAAGTGTGAAAGTAAAACTCAACGTTAAGTCGAATTAACGAGTAATTATCATCTATATGCGCAAAAAAAAAAAAAAGAAAGAAAGACATACACTGCGAGTGAGTCATCGAAATCACTTACATTCCTTTGCAGTTCCAGCATGACGATACTGTATTCCCACAAGTACACATCATGTGCTCTTCCAAATGAGGACTCATTCCCTTTGCACTTCTATCCGCACTGTTTTTTTTTTTTTTTTTTTTTTGCGTGTGTAGGGAAGAAGTTACAATTTGTTCATGAAAAAAACAAGAAAGTCTCCCATGGCCTATCAGTTTTTTCTTCTCTTTTCTATTCTTTTTTTTTTTTGGGGGGGGGGGGAGGGGGTCTTATGCACAGAAAGCGCACTCATTCCCCTTTTGGCACAACACCTGCAAAAAAAAAAAAGAATAGAAAAGCCAAAGAATGGTTTCTTGTTGAGTTAAATGCAACATATATGCATTCAATATTAACATCAACTTCTTTCACAGTACTGTTTTTTTCTTTGTTTATTAAAAAAAAAAAAAAAATCTTTTTTTTTTTTGTTTTCTTTTTTCTTTTTCCACCGGATGAGATACTCGTATGTTGCATCACGCGCTTCTATTTCCCTCACAATCAAAACTTTTTTTTTTTTTTTCCGGTCCCGTATCGTTTTATGGTTAGAATTAAAAATCTGTCAGCAGTTCCTCTGCCGCAGTAGAATCAAAAAAAAAAAAAAATGTTACTGAAGCGTAGGTATGAAATCCTACTGATACAACAGTGGACGTATACATATATCAAATAAAAAGTGTGGAGGTAAAAAAAAACATTGATGATCTTCTTTTACGGCAGACTTTATTTTCTTTTTTCCTCTTTTTTTTTTTTTTGTTTGTGTGGAGAGGGGAGAAGGCGTTTCTTTTTTTTTTTTCTTTTTTTTTTTTCTTCTATCTCCACGGTCCTATTCTCAATTACTTAGGAGTAGAGAAGGGCGCATGGAAGGAGAGGGGAAACATTAAACTTTGGTCTCACTCAACTAAAACACAAATAAATACATTCACTGACCTCAAGGCATATTGTTGACTTTCTTTTTCTACAGGTCTCTTGCTCCGAAGATACCCTTGAAGACATACAGAGAACAGGTATTGTTCTTGCTGTTGTTTTTAGTCAATTTTCGCAATCTAAAAAGCTCGTATAGATTCCTTTAGTTCGAGGTCGCAGCATCTATCAAAATAAGCACACCGGATGAATAATAATAATAATAATAAGATCAGGTTTCATTACTCCTTTACAGTCCATACACTTTCGTGTAGGTTTGGTGTATCACATCCAAAATGTAAATTCCAAAACAAAGGAATCGACAAAAATGGAAAGTGACAAGCAAGAAAGTGTCTTCATTCGCATACACAGACACTGTGATGCCACACAAATGCAAAGGAATGTATGTATATACAGTACATGAGACATCATATACCCATAACATTAGGCGCCATGCGTCAAAGGTATGTGGTTATGACATCATTAATTTTTTGGTATGAAAAATTGCTCCTATAGGAAGGTGATCGCTCGGGTGATCTTTCGTTGGTAGTTCCACACGCTCATTAAGACGAAGAACTGCCGCGCACTCCACATGGCCCCCGTCCAACAAAATATGATCCAGCACTTTTCCCTCACCATTTGAAGACGGATTCACCGCAGAGACTCGCCGTGGATACCGATCTCTGTACTCCGCATAGCAGTCCTGAAATGATAATGAGTGCGCCACGGCATCGGTGATACGGTACTTCCCACTCCCTTTTCCGGTTGAAGGCGGCAAAGCTTGTCCCGAAAGTCCCGAAGAGTCCTTTTCCTTTTTGTCACCGTCGTCCTCACTTTCCGCGACAGGTAACTTCCAGGAACTGAGCACCTCACTGCCCTCCGGGAGGGCGCCGGTGAGCGCGTACCGGACAGGAGGTGCAAGCGGGTCCGCATTGAAGTCGCCTGCTAGTATGAGCGAAACCAGTGGGGGCTTTCCGCCATCAGGCGATGCACTATCTATGCTTTCGTACTTCTGTTTCAATTTTTTCATTTCCATTAAGATTTGATACATCTGCCATAACTGGCATTCAGTGCGCTGCCAAATAAGATGTGCCGTACCAATAACATACATCATGTTTGGTGATAATCGATCACACAGCACACTAATTAAAGCAACATTATGGGAAGCCACTTGAAGAAGACGACGTTCCCGACTGGTGAGACACACATCTTCCGAAGCAATCGCATTAAGGCGAATGGCCACTGACTCAATGTGTTCAAAACGGTCGGCTAGATAAAAAATGCAGACCCCTTCCATTTCAGAGCGCCTTTGCGGTGGATCATCTGCACTACAATGCGGGTAAGCCCTCCTTTTAGGTGAAGCATGCTTCTCGCTCGCCTCTGACGATTCGTCCCTTTTGCCTGAATAGCGAGGAGAGGCGGTGTCGTTTTCGTCACGTTCGTTTCTCCAAGGGCATCTGGATCGGCCCTCGGAGTCTGTGATAACGACGTGATTTCCAAGATACCCATATTTATCCCGCAACGCACTCCCCAATAGTGAAGGCTTTTCATAAACATCGACACTGACTTCCTGAAGCACAACGATGTCTGCTCTGAATTCCTTCAGTTGTTCCTCCAAGAGGGAGCATCTGTAATCCTCTGCAAGCGCAAACGGCGGGCAATGCGGATAGCGATCTGTCGAGATGAGACGTTGTGCTAAAATGTTGTAACTTACCAAACGAACACTGTCGTCCAAGGAAGGTGAGTCGACGTCTTGACCAGCCTTTGTTTTCGACCACCCGGGGCAAACATATTCTGTTCCAGAGTCTCGAAAACTTTTATCTCGGCTACATTCTAAAATTACTTCTGCGTTAAGACTTGAAAGACTAGCGTCACGAAACTTTTTTTCGCGCGAACGACGCTCCAGTAACGTGGGTTGACGAATTCCAGTTGCGTGACAAAGGGGCGCACTCGATGGCGGCGAACCCGACAAATCTTCACAGGGATTTAAATTAATGAGCTCCCCGGAGCTCGGTAAACATCGCTGCGGTTCACTGGATCCTCCCTCGTCATCACTCATAACACCTGGCAGGGAAGAAGATTCCATCATAGACCTACAATTATATAATACCTTCACTCAACAAGATTTCTAGGTGGATTCAACAAATTAAAAATTTAAAAAAAAAAGAGCTTTTTTTAAAAAGTAACCGGAACAAAAAAAAAAAATAGGCAAAATGAAAATTAAACCATGCCCATCGTTTTATGCTATAATGCACACAGAGAAGCTAGTATCTTTCATGAATCAATAAAAATATAAGAAAAGTACAAAACTAAACACATGGGAAACACAGCACCAGATAGAGATGCTATGTAAAAAAAAAAAAAAAAAAGATGGACTGCTTATCTTTAATAAAAGAGCATTGGTCATGCAAATCCTGTCAACTGCAGGACCGCTACTTGGATCGCAAATGGCCTTTAGTTCTAAAAATTTGTGTTAATTCTTCTTCACTTCGCAGAAGCAGAGATTGAAGATTAGCAATATCGCGCTCCATCTTTGCTTTCGCTCTGCCCTCCTTGAAGACGAGACGTCTCTTCTCATCCATCAAATCCATACGTCGTACTTTTAAAGCATCGGCCGTTTGCCTTAACTCATTTATCGTTTCAACCTGTTCTACAAATTTCTTCTTTAATTTTGACACCTCTTCTTCCTGCACATTCAGCAAAGCATGAGTCTGCATGAGAGCCAAACGTTTATGAAGTTGGTCATCTTTTTTTTCCGCTTCTTTCAGTTCTTCAGCCACCTGGCGCATTTCTTCTCGAAGTAAAACTTTTTCCTCATAATGATGAGTACGAATATCAGAAATCGAACGCTCATTTTCACGATCCTCTTTTAAACCCTTTATCCACCGATAACGCACAAACTCAAGAGTATCAACTTCACTGCGAACGACCGCAACTTCTTTCCAAACAGCTGCTACAGCATTTCTTTTATCGAGGACTTCTGGATCATACGCCAGCTCTCTTTCTCTTAGACGCAATTTTTCTAATCGCTTCCGAAACTCTCTATTTTCCTTTCGGAGCCTTGCCATCTCGTCCTCCAAACTAAAGTATGTCCCCTCACCTGCTCCAGTGGCCTCCGCACATTGCAGCTTATCCTCCTCCTTACGCAGCAGGCCTTTTAGAAACTGTAACTCTGTCACCAGTTCGGCATTGCTCATCGCCATTGCAAAAGAATTAATACGGACTCCTATTCCTACAAAAAACATATAAAATATAAAAAAAAGAGAGGAAAGATAGTTCAGTGGGGTCTACCTGAAAAAAAAAGAAAATCACCGCGCAAGAAAATCATGCCTATAAATTCAACTCATAGCAAAATCTTCTTCTCTCTTGTCACTGCGGACAAGAGTAGTGCCAAAACAACCTTTTGTTTAACTCCCGCGGTACGCGATCGTGGATGGGTAAGGCAGATCTTTTTCACTTTCACTAATAATTAAAATTTAAGTCATATGTAAGAAATATAAAAATAGGTAACGAAAACTCAACTCGATATTCGTGTAACACGGTTCATACTGCAAGCTTTCGAACAATCCCAATTATTAAATTCCTACAACAAAGAAATTATTTTGTCTCGGAGAAATTTAAAAATATAACTAAAAATGTAAAAAAAAAAATAATGGCAAAATTGTATGCGTCTACGGGATTTCTTGTTAATATCAGAGACACTACAAGTGAACCACTATTCTATCTATACGGCAATGGCTTACGAACCACAGTTCAGACAGTCCTCTGAGGCTGGAGTCGACGACCTACTCGAATTCATCTTCTGTTCATTCAGTTTCTTCAGTTGGTTTGGGTCAACAGTAAACTTGATCGCGTCCGCAGCAGGTTTACTGCGCAGGTAATACATCCCCGTCTTGAGCCCCAATCGCCAAGTGTAGAAGTGCATCGAGGTGATCTGGCCAGACGTCGGGGTCTCCAGAAAGAGATTCAAGCTCTGGCTCTGGTCAATGTACTTTCCGCGGTCAGCCGCCATGTCGATCAAGTCTCTCTGCCGAATCTCCCAGACTACTTTGTACAGGTCCTTTATTTCGTTCGGGATCCCGTCGATATTCTGCACAGACCCGTTTAAGGCAATGATCTGGTTGCGCATGTCTTCGTTCCACAGACCGCTCTTAATGAGGTCTGCAACCAGATACTTGTTCACAACAGGAAACTCACCGCTCAGCACGCGCCGCACGTAGATGTTGGATGTGAATGGCTCAATGCACTCGTTGTTTCCAAGAATCTGAGAGGTGGATGCCGTTGGCATCGGGGCCATGAGCAGAGAGTTCCGCATCCCGTGCTGCGAAATACGTTTCTTCAGCGCATCCCAGTCCCACCGCCCGCTCTTGGGTTTCGTGTTCCAGAGGTCAAACTGGAGTTTGCCCTCAGACGCGGGGCTCCCGGCAAACCTCTCGTACGGCCCGTCCAACTCGGCCAAATCCACACTTGCCTCCACTGCAGCGTAGTAAATGGTTTCAAATATATCCTCATTCAGGTCTCGTGCCCCCTGCGACACAAAGGGTAGCCGCAGCAGTGTGAACGCATCGGCCAGGCCCTGCACCCCAATTCCGATTGGTCGGTTTCGCATGTTGCTGTTTTTCGCCTCAGGTATGGGATAGTAGCTGCGGTCAATTA
>JASANW010001217.1:0-23535 GCA_030849725.1 Trypanosoma boissoni
AGCAGGAAAAATTGTTGAAATATTTCCCCCTATTTATTTTCTTCTTTTGTGTAGGATAGGAAGGTAGATACTATTCTTCCTCTTTATGCATTTGCCTGATTCTCTTTTTTTTTTTTAGAGTTATATATATATATATATATATACTTGCAAGATTTATCATGAGACGTAGTTTTTGCTGGCACAACGTCCATGATCCGGCGTTCATGCGCCGTGTGAAGCGGACGCTTTCAGCGTACAAAGATGCGATGAACCACTCCGACAGAAAGGGACTCTCTCGTGAGGCGTTTGTTGATATTGGTGAGAAGGGACCGGCCTGGTTTTTGGGCCACATGCAGCTTGCTTCACAGACATTAAATGAGAAAGTAAAGGATGCGGATTTTGTGCTGGAAATTCGAGACGCCCGTTTGCCTTTCTGTACTGAGAATCCTAACCTTCGAAAAATGGCCGTTGGTAAGCCGAAATTAATTATTTTTAACAAGGCTGAACTTGCAAACGAGGACTGTAACAACATAATTCAGCAGTATTATGAAGGTACGGGCAACTTTGTTTTATTTACAAGTGCAAAAAGGAGTTGGAAGGACACTGTCGAGGCTGTTCAGCGATTTGTGACGCATATTCTTCCGAGTCAGAGATATCGCACGACAGCGTATGTCGGTTTAGTTGTGGGAATGCCCAATGTTGGTAAATCCACTCTCATCAATTCACTGCGGATGGCGCATGAGTATCAATTCCATAGCGAAGATTTTAGGCGTTCGCGTAGTCCAGAAACGGTTAGCATTGTTCCTGGAACTACGCAGGGAGTGAAACTTGTCCCTGTGAGCCGCGATCCGAACATAGTTCTTTACGATTCCCCTGGACTCACCTTACCTGGGTGTTTTTCAAGGGAAGCAGGAATGAAACTAGCCGCTTGTGGAATGATTCCAACAAATAACTTGACACTTTCTTGTTCTTTAGTGTCTCGATTTATTTACGATGTTCTTAGTGCGGCTGGACTGGGGGAGCATATTGCCGAATGCCTGCACTTGCCACGAGCTCCAATTAGTTTTGACGACTGTATTGCGATGATATGTGAAAGAAGTGGCACTAGTGGACAGACAGATTTGGGTAACTTGGATCCCGCAAGAGCGCAAAGGTATTTAATTCATGACTTTCAACTTGGAAGAATGGGCCGGATCACACTGGAACGGATACCTAGCAAAATAAGACGTTGGGCTAATCGGAACACCGGGCAAGAGTTTCATCAGCTGACCAGTGGAGAGGCTGGCGAAAGAGAAAACTCTCATGACGACCCCAACGACTTTGTGTGGACGCATCACGTTGAATCGAAAGACGTCGTGTCGCGTTACCCCAGTAACATGCGTGATGTGATGGATAAGTTGCATGGTCCTTCCTCAAAGAGCACTAGTAAAGGCTCCTCCACGGTGGACAACACTGTGATAAGCCGCAAGAAGGGGCCCATTAGCCAGGTTACAGTTTTTGACGAGGAGTTTAAAAGAAATGTTCGTTTTGCTCCCAGTCGCTGAAGAAAAAGGAGGGAAGCGGCCATACTTTATGCACAAAAATCATTCTATCCTAATGGTTTTCCTTATGTGTACAGCTAAGCGCAACGTGAACAATCCATATTGAGGTATTTACTTCTCCTTTTGTCTTTTATCTCTTATGAATTACTTTTATACTGTATGAATAGTGAGGGAAACAAAACAAGGAAAAAAAGGAGAGATTTTCAAAAAAAGATATTATAATATATATATATATATATATATATATATATAATATTTTTGTTTTTATTTTGTCCTTTTCTTTTTCCTTTTCTTTTCTATTATCCTGCATCATTAGCTAGAAAAGAGAGGGCGGGAAGCGGATCGGTTCTTGTTCCTTTTAGAATGGAAGGAGAGCCCTTAGTAGTCCACGCAGAACTTTCTAGAGCAAGACAAAACCTGGCCGAGGTGATTGATGAATGTGTTTTTGTCGAACGTCAACGTGAACTTACCCAGCAGCGCCTTTCCGCAGAGTTAAAGGAACGTGACCGCTTAATTGTAAATTTATTGTCCTCCTTGCGCTCGCTCGCGGAGTATCTCTCGATTCTCGAGGAGCGCATCGTTGTACCTGCCATAGGCTCCTTCAATGCGGCTGTAAAGCAATTCACAGCACTCGGCCCTTGTCGTGCCTCGACAATTGCAAATTTAGAGGCCACGCTCCGTGCTCATAATTCTATGCATCTTATGCCGCATGTCGAACCTATGAAGGAGGAATATGAAAAAAATGTCGGGGAAGTGTTACAGGACGGGGAAACGCCATTTTCTCTAAACGATGTGTATATATTGATTCGTTCTTTGCTTAATGAAAAGTATCGCATGAAGGAAAGAATTGACCGTGCTTTGTTAGGAGTTCCAAGTCTCACCCAAGACCATTTGCATTCTGATTCGGCTTTGCGGTCTGACGAAACTAGAGAGCTCCATCAAGAGTTTTTCGGCCTAACTCAGGAAGTTGAAAAAAATGACGAGAAACTGGACTCTCCTCAAAGTTTTGCAAACATTCCAAGTACTATCGAAGAGAAAAAGTACAGTGCAAGTGAAATTCAACGACCGAAAGATTTCATAGAGCGACAGGTGCGCACGATAGAATCACCTCGCGTCCCAAATAGTGTTTCACAAGTTCAAGGTGATACCAGGAGCAAAATAACTGAAGGAGAATGGACATCTAAGCTGAAAGCAAGTGAGCTGAAGATTGATGCATTAAATAAGGAAATATCGCAACAGGAGGAAAAGTATAGAGATTTAGAGACACGTTTTGCTAAGGAGCGTGCAGAGTTGCTTGCCGAACTAGCCGAAGAAAGGAAAAGAAAACGTGATGATCACGAGGAGAGCGATGCTGTACTTGGACGTGTGACAGTTGAACTTGAACATTTGGTGGTGGAAAATGCACAGCTTAAGAAACGCATACGTATGAAAGGCGCTAAAAAGGAGTCGGTAATGTCTTCCGTGTAGGCGTGCATTAGAGGGACTTGCTAATGTGTATATGTCTATGTGCATGTGTGTTCCTGTTTTTTTTTTTTTTTCATAAGTTTCTCTTTTGTCAATATTTTTTTGTTGTTGTTGTTGTTGGTGCTTCTAACTGCTTCCTATAAAAAAAAAATATTTTTTTTTTTTGTTATTAATTCCTAATGTTTTGTTTCTGATGTATATATATATATATATATATCAAAGAGGGGTTTCTTTTACTGAGATGGATGGAGAGCAGCCGAAGTGGACTCGTCTGCCCATACGCACTCGTCCCCACCGCAATCCGTTGGCGGAGAACGATGACGAGCACCCGGACTGCCCGGAGGAGATGAGGAGGCGATGTGTGGACTTTTACCCATCGATGAGCACTGCCGTGGTTGAGGCCGTTGACGTTGGATGTGCGTTTGGCGGTATGCTCTTCTCTTTATCACAGCTTTTTCCAGACATGTGTATGTTGGGTCTTGAGATTCGCCCAAAGGTTGTAGAATTTGCACAGAATAAAACGATGCATTTACGGAAAGAAGCTTCTGGTTCGTCGCATCATTTTCGTAATGTTTGGTTTGAACAAATGAATGTGATGAAGTTTGGATCAAACTGTTTTCAAAGAGGGCAGTTACGATATCTCTTTTTTTGCTATCCTGATCCTCACTGGAAGCGGAAAAACATTCGTCGACGCATTATTTCTCCCGGGCTTGTGCAAGAGTATGCCTACTGGCTGAAGAGTGGCGGTTTGCTGTTTACTGTGTCAGACGTTGAGGAATTAGAACAGTGGATGCTCTCTTGCTTGGATGACTGTCCTCTCTTCCGTCGCCTGAGCGACGCGGAGCTGGAGAGCCCAGACATACGCAAAGTGCTCCAGTGCGCCACAGACACAAGCGAAGACGCGCAGCGAACCACGCGAAAGGGTCTGCAAAAGAACTTTGCAGTGCATGTGCGTCTCTGAGTCTTGTTCTTTTCAATACCTCTCCAACAACAACAAAAAAAAAAAAGGAGAGAAACATGGATACCCGAGCCGTTTAATGAAATCCTCTGCATCAATTGATTGGTGATAAGACACTCTCATCGAAGGGAAGTTGCTGCCATCGCTGCATGTTTTTTTTTTTTTTTTTCTGCATTGAAAAGGGCAACTTAACCCAGCGACGAAGGAGGGGAATTACTTCAGATTAAATATACATATATATATATATATATCACAATTATAGTTAATAGTGGTCATGTTTTGTGAGCACCGCTGAGGTGCTGTGCTGTAACCGCAGATCCTGTGATATTCGACTTCTTGATCCTCTGCTGCATTCTTTTAAAAGTTTATTTGCTTTTGTCTCTCTCTCTTTTTTTTTTTTTCTTTCGTTAGTTGATGAACTCCGATTCAAAGTATTTATGGATCTTTATTATTGTATTGATTTCTGTGCATATTTTGGCAGTAGTTGCTTTGCTAATTCGCATGTGGGGCGCATCGCCGAAGACATTTCTCAAACGAGATAAGCGCAACGATGGGAGGAACTTGAGTCAGCAGAAGAAGGAACGCTGATGTGAGCATTCAGATGAATCGATGAAAGTGATGAAAAACGTGTCGTGCTTGGATGGCGGCATTGGTTCTTAACCCAATAATGTACCATGCTTTGCAAAAGTGAGTTGTGTATTTTATTCAAGAATAGGTTTACGATGAAATTCTTAATGGAGATATAATATTATGATTTCCTGTGTAAGAATTAGGCTATTTCAGGTTTTTTTTTTTTTTTTTTGATTAACTAACTCTCTCACCCTCTCTTTCTTTCTTATTTTCTTCCGAAGTAAAGGGTCAGTTTGATCAATCACGCTGAAAAAAAAAAAAAAAAGATTACATAAGTCAAGGAAAGGAACCGAAGAAATATTTGCAAGGAGACAGCAAAGAAACGACAACTTATTGAAATGTCTTATCAGTCAAGTGAAGCGAAAAAGGAAGAGTTTCGCAAGTACCTGGAGCGCAAGCAAGTCATTGACGCACTGACGCGAGTGCTCGTAAACCTGTACGAGGAGCCAGAGAAGCCCGAAGACCCAGTGGACTTTATTAAAAAGGTACTTGGCGGCGCATCCGCCGCAGACTATGAGGCCCTCCAGCAAGAAAATGCATGCCTCAAAGTCGAACTAGCCTCTCTGAAGGCGAAGTTAAGTGATACGCAATAGTTACTCACGATCGGTTGTAGGTGCCTCAACGTAGAAATGTATCTCAAATCCATTTTTATGTTTTATTGTTCTTTTCTAGTAAAAGACGGTAAAATCATGAATAAGAAATTGTTATCTAAATGTGATTTTTTTTTTCTCTTTGCGTCTGTGGGTGAGTTTCCAATAATACAAAAAAAAAAAAAAAATGTATGTGTCAGTTCTTCTTGTATTTGAAAAGCATTGCATAATTCTTAACTCTTACTTGAATAACAACCATAAAAAAATGATTATCTATTTCTTGTTAGGTAGGAAACGTGTAGTCGGCATTGGTGTGGAGTACTAATGTTAGACCAGCCGCTTCAGCAGCGATCGAGCATTCTGTCATATTCAACGGGGTGGGTTGCTAACGGGTTATCATGGAGTAACCGTGAGAACACTCCTTTTAGGTTCGCTGTTTCGTCTTATATTCAAGAATATAAAAATCATGTCGATATTGTACAAAAAAACGATGAAGGCAAATTAGTCTGTGGAGCTACGTGGGAGCACTGCTATCCACCAACAAAGATAATGTTTGCCCCACAAAAAGCTTCCGCTGATCTTATTATTACAGCAGCAGACTATCTTCGGTTGTGGGAGATAAAAGAAGGCCCACCGCAGAAAAACTATGACGAGAGGCATCAAGGATGCACTGAACCGAATTCGGATCAAAAAATGTCATCTAAAAAGGATTATATTGACTCACATGTAGCGTTCAAAACTGTATTTGAGAGTGGGAAACCCAATGAGTTTTGTTTTCCAGTTACTTCGTGTGATTGGAATAATGATGACCCAAATATTGTCGGATGCTGCAGCGTTGACACAATGGTCACCATCTGGGATATTGAAAGTGGAAAAAGTACTCGACTTATTGCTCATGATAAAGATGTTTATGACATTGCTTTTGCCAAGGGTACTCACACTTTCGCTAGTTGTGGTGCTGATGGCTCTGTCCGTATATTTGACTTGCGAGAAATAGAGCACTGCACAATTTTATACGAATCCCGTTCACTTTCACCGCTGCTGAGAGTGGCATGGGACAGGCTTGATCAAAATTACCTTTCTACATTTGGTGTCGAAGGGACCGAAGTTATCGTTATAGATATTCGGTTTCCTTCTGTTCCAGTTGGCCAATTACGCAGCGCCCGTCCTCAGCCTATTAACAGTGTGTGCTGGGCACCCAACTCGACGAATCTGTGCAGTGCAGGTGAGGATGGAATTGCATATATATGGGATCTAAGTGAACTCCCTAATGTAGCACCCAAGTGCGTTATGAATTATAAGGGTGAACATTCTATCAACAATATTTCTTGGTCTTCGCAAAATGAGCAATGGATAGCGATTACCACAGGCAAAGAGGCTCAGCTGCTCCATGTGTGATTTGATATAAAAAAAAGTGAGAAAAAAGACGTATATATGTTTTTTTTTATTTTTTTTTTATTTTTGAAGCTGTTTGCAAAGGAAAAAAAAAAAAAAAATGAGTATTTTTTACTTTTTGACCCAGGAAGGGAAGGTGGACAAAAAGAAAGGAAGATGAGGAAGTTTTATTAAGACGAACACATTTTTTCTTGTTTTTTTTTTTTTTTTTGAGGAGGTGCCTGCAGAAGTTTAGTATGAGATGCAATGTTTCTTTTTTTTCTTTTTGAAGTTAAAAGAAAACAAAAATACAGTAAAAAAAATTGTTTTTGTTTTTTTCGTTCTTTGTTCACTTTTTTTTTTTTTTTTTCTTTTTTTTTTTTTTTTTGTTGTTGTTGCTGCTCTTTCTACATTACTGCGTCGCAAGCACATTGGAAGATAGGACTACGTGGAGTCTAGATGTCGTTGCTAAACTCAACTCTTCAAACGTTGGTAGTCCGCTTACGAGACATGTCGGGAAACGTGACACAGCAGAAACTGCACAATCGTGTTTTTGATGCCTACGAAGCCAAGTCGCTTGTCTTTGAAGTCATCACGCCAGAGCAACAGCGCGTGATGCAGCAGTACGGGACGATTCCTGTTCAGCATCCCGTTGGCCAGCCACTGCTGTTGGATTCTTGGTCAGAGCTTGTCGGTATCCACAAGGACGAAAACTTGTACCAATTACTTCCTAGAAGAGCAAAAAGCAACGCGAGCTATAGTGTGATGCGAGCGATTTGTTGTAGTGCGGGCTCGCCATTTACGATGGATCATCGTGTGGATCCTATAGACTACAAATTTGTTTTTCGAGTGGCGGACATGGAGGTGCGGAACCAGTTCAACGCAAAAAACCAGGACAAAGTTCCCCAATCTATTTGGTTTGATGGTATATTGAGTTCGCCAACTGACTCTGGAGTGGTGAGCTTTCACAGTAGCCTTTCCCCTGCGCAAATTAATAATATCGCCGGGACGTACCGCTTTCTTCAGGAGTGGTCACGCGAACCGCCCGAGGGCGACCGCCATCGGCAATTGAAGCAAATGTATGCACAACTTTTCTCCAAGCGGACCCATCTCTTCATCGGGACTTCATCCGTTCCGAACCGAGAGATTCTCAACTACGCGAAGTCTAAGAATGTTTTTATATATGCGAAGAAAGGTCTTCACTATGCATTTCATGCTTAGATCTAAAATTCGAATAAAAGAAAGTCTATTGAGAATCGAGCCTCCAGAAGAAAAAAAAAAAAAACAAGAATGGAAGGAAGAAGGGTGTCCAAAGGGTGTGGAACAACTTGTCTCTCCGTTCTGCATCATCACATCAAATCCTCCCCTGCACAAACACACGTGTCCCCAATCTTTCAAGGTTGAGTTGAAGTTTTTTGTCTGTGGTAATACAATGCATCTATTTGCGATGCGGACTGCATTTGTGGTAATATGTTTCTTTTTTTTTGTTTTTTTTCTTTGTTCTACGTATGTGAATTTAAACACCTTTTTTTTTTTTTGGCGGGGGGGGGGTTCTTTGCTTTTTTTTTTAAAAAAAAAAAGGAGTTTTTTTTTTTTTTTAAGGTGATATCTACTTCTTTAAGAAGTAGTTTAAGTTAAGGAAACATGCAGGTCTCTTTTCCGGAATTTCAAGCTGTAGGTGTTTTCGTGTCCGTAAAGTTATTGGATGAGAGCGTTCTCAAAGGCACTGTCTTCACGTACAATGCATCACAAGAGCTACTGGTTCTTACCCAAGGACTTACTGAGGGCAATTCGGCGTTGAAGATTATTCGGACAAACTTTATTAAAGAAATTGTGATTCTGTCTGATACTGAAGAAAGGCTTCCCTCCCAATTGGATGTGAAGGCTCGCTTACCGTCTATGCAGGCTGGCCGTGACAAGTCTCTTTTTAAAAATGCAAGCTCGCAACTCCGAATTGCCCGCGAGAAGCGAACGGCTCTGCTTCAGTCTGTTGATAAGAACACTTCAATCGGTGCTTTGGATACTCTAACTAAGCTTGCGCGAATTTATCCAGAAACCCAATGGGATAGGGATGAGGGCGTTATAAGAATTAACCAGGACGTTTTCGTCAAGGGAAACCCCGACTGGCGCACTCCCATCGCCCTCGTTGTAGATGGTGCTGGCGAAAACAGTGTGAGCATGGGTGATCGGATTCAAAAGGCTCTTTCGAAGAAGTAACACAAGAGCTATATTAGGGCGAAGGAGGATAGATCTAAAAAAAGAAAAAAGGATTTTAGTGGTTCCGTGCTGCTTTGGAGGTCAGAAGACTATATATATATATATATATATATATTGTGTGTGTCACGTAATAAGCAAGCTATCTTGTGTGAATGAATTGTATAAGGGTCTATTTTGTTTTTTTTCCTCTTTCTCTCTCTCTCTCTCTTTTGTTTTGTGATATATATATATATATATTTATGTATTTTTATCTGTTACACTTTGAAGATGCAATGTCATGAGTGCACCAAAAAAAAACTCTGTGTCCATGGCTCCCCATATGACAGAAACGCATGTTGAGTTGGAAAGTTTGGAAAACTCTTCCAGCGAGAGGGAGAGCGAAGCCACTGCTATACGGAGAGAGGGAAGAAGAAACTTTCGCGAGCAACAACGTCATCTTCGCATGCATGGCAAACTGATTGACATGACATTGAAAGACATGGCTGTTTATAGGAGAGGAAGATATGACTTCTTCATTGAAAAGATGATAGTTTGTATACGTGGATCTCATTCTCAATTTGACAGGCCTATGGGTAAAGCTAAAAATCTAATGCCTCCCTTGACCAGCGATTGCTGCCAAACATTTTCTACACTTGCAGCCATTATTTTATCTTCACTGGGATTCGCAGTGACAATGCAGGAGTGCAGCGATGTATCTACTGTAAATTACTTGTTGTACATTTCTGCATGGCTACATCAGCTATCTGCCCCTGCGTGGCCGCAAAAGAAGATGCGACCTACGATAGCCGATTTGAATTCCTCTCTGAAACTTCGTGATTTTTTTCCTAGTCGAATAAACGAAGGGGAATTTGAAGTGGTCTTTTACAATCAGCAAGGGCGTGCAAAAGAACTTGTGAGTAAACTCTGTATTCCACTAAAGCGTAGTAGAAATGATGCAGACGATACACCAGTGTGTGGTTATGTGATTGCTTCGGGTGATTACACCGTCTCTATATTTTCTTTAGCTCATGATATTAAAAATAGATCCGATAAACGGTATAAGGACGCGTGGAGTTTATATGTATGCGACTCTCATGGGACACAGCCCTGGTCACACGGCAAAGCATGTCTTACTGGCGTGAATTTTGGTGTACCTGTTGAATTGGATGATAATGAAGCGAGCTCATCAGCCGATAAGAATGGGGAATTGGGATATTTTACTATGATTTTACTTGCCCTACTGGAGTACTACAGAGGGAAAACGGAAAGCTCTCGCCATGTACCATATATGACCTGGTCTCCTATTCGACGGGATAGAGTGACGGTGAAAACGGCAGAAGAGCTGAGAAACATTATTGATGATAAGTGGTTGCCCGCTCTTCTCTCAAGTGAAGTTATTGCTCAAGAGGTCAAACGGTTTAAGTTTACTCCGATAAAATGCTTTTTTGGAATTTCCGGAGCAAAATAACTCATACAGGTGATATAAATTATTTAAAAAAAAAAAAAGATGTCGCATAGGATCTACTCTTTATGCAAGCATCACTTATGCATGATGGAATGGGTACATCGAGTCTTATTGTCCACTGATTTGCTCATCTGTTCCCCTTCCATCTGAAGCAAGTTTATTATTATTATTTAAAGGAGGTTTAAATGGTCTATGCGTATATCTGGTCTCTTTTGATATGCCTCATTTTATCTCTTCCTCTCAGTGTGTGCCCGGCTGCTTTGCACTTCACTTACCTTCCTTTTTTTTTTTTTGCGTTTAATGCTTTTACGTGCAAACTTACGATTTATATAGGTGAAGTTTTTTTTTTCTTTATTCTTTTTTTTTGTGCGTGTGGACCAAACTTTTTATTTTTATTTTTCTCTGTCTATATACTTGTTTTCTAGCCAGGGTCTGTCAGCAGTGTTTTAAAAAAAATTATACACTAACTACATTGGAAGGAAGATGGGACTTCTTGAACGGAGAAAGGCTATTGAGGATGAGATTGCGCGAACTCAAAAGAATAAAAAAACGGAGTACCACATTGGGCGGCTAAAGGGCCAATTGGCGCGGATAAAAACCGAAATGCTTGAAAATGCGTCTCGCTCCGCAGGGCGCGGTGATGGCTTTGATGTGAGGAAAAGTGGTGATGTTCGCTGTGCTTTGGTAGGATTTCCATCCGTTGGAAAGTCATCTTTTCTTTCACGTGTAACGGCGACTCAGAGTGAGGCTGCCGGGTACGAGTTTACGACTCTTACTTGTATTCCAGGCAAACTTGTCCATAAAGGAACCGAAATACAGATTTTGGATCTCCCTGGCATTATTGAAGGTGCTGCAGAGGGTAAAGGTCGTGGGCGCCAGGTTATAGCAACTGCCCGAACCGCTGATATGATTATTCTGATGTTAGATGCCTCTAAAGCAGAGGCTCAGCGGTCCAAAATTGAGGCAGAACTTGAAACTGTTGGCATTCGACTCAACCAAAGGTTTCCCGATGTTACTTTTAAGAAGAAACCGTCGTGTAGTATGAACGCGATCAGTTTTACTTCTACATTGAAGTTGACTAAAGGAATGTCAGAGCAATTAGCAAAGGAAATCTTGAAAGATTACAGTATTCATAATGCAGATGTTATAATTCGTGAAGACATCACAGTTGACCAGTTTATTGACGTGATTGAAGGCAACCGGAAATATATGCCTTGTTTATATGTCTACAACAAAATAGATACAATCACCATTGAAGAAATGGACCGCCTCAGCCGACTTCCTCATGCAGTTGTCCTTTCATTGTCTTGGGATATTAATCTAGACGAGGTTATTGATGAAATTTGGGTGCACTTGAATATTATTCGTATATACACCAAAAAACATGGAAGTCAACCAGACTTTACTAAACCTTTTGTTGTAAAAAGAAATTCTAGTGTTGAACACATTTGCAAGAGGATACACAAGGATATTGTTTCCAGGTTTAAGTATGCGCTTGTATGGGGTTCAAGTGCTAAGCACCAACCACAGTGTGTAGGTGTGGGACATCGACTTGAAGATGAAGATGTTTTACAAATCATGCTTAAAACTTCTAACGAGTAACTTCTTTACAGGCAGGCTGAACAGGTTCCCCTGAGTTGATTATTTAAATCATGATGAGAGAACGCATTCAAAAACGAAAAATGCTTTCCCTTCCTTTTTTTTTTTTTTTCGTTTGAATACTTGACTTGACTTTAAAACACAAAAAGTGTTTTTATCTCTATTTATTATTATTATTATTATTACGATTTGTTCTTCTTATGTTCATTAATTAACTTTTGCAACTTATTAATTGGAAAAAAAAAATACATTTAGCAAACGCACACACACACACACATATATATATATATATATATATATATATATATATATAGATATAGAGATATATAAGCTTCACATAATGACGAAGACGACTTCCCTCCTCTCATCGGAGTTTTTGATTTCTAAGGGTGTTTCAATGACTGTACCTCTTCGAGAGTGGCTTAAACGCGCTTCTTATCTTTCTAAAACCCGAACGTGTGAAACTGACCGCCGTAAGTACGAGCTTTGGGCTATTAGCATTGTAGAGGACGCCTGGCGGTCTCCAGAGGGAATTGAAGGCAAAGATTGGAATCATACATCTCCTGTAATGCCCACTAATGCTGTAGGAAGAGAGCCTAGTATTTTTTTGGTTGATTCAAACCTTTCGACGGCTCCCAAGTCTGCACCAAAATTAGGTACCCCGGAATATCGCAACGAGTTGTTCGCCGAATGCATGAGACGAGCACCAACAGAGCTCCGTCCTTTTATTGTGAGCGTTTTTGAGCGCTATGATATCGAGGTTAGAGAGGGCAGAAGAAGGTATGACTCTTTGTCTTTTGTGGAAGTTATTCAAAATGCACAGGAACTTCAGCGTGCACACCGTGCACAAAGTGTTAAAACATATGAGGCTTCTTCCGCGTTGAATTCGCTCATTGGAACAAAGCGATCTCGGAATAAAGTTGAAGATGAAAACAGAAGCAAGTTGAGAAAGACTGAAGTAACCTTGGTATCCGCAAAGGGAACTCGTATTGATGGTTCAATGGCGACTAAAACCGTCCCTCCACATCGTTCATTTTTTCGTGATCTTCTTTTGTGTAAGACCGAGTCAGGCAATTTAGCTCCTTTTGTCGGAAAGTCTATGGAACTGGAGAGAACGTACTCAAGGTACGAACCAACACCAGATGATATTCGCCCACGAGATGTGCTTGCCAAGGCTCTTGTTTTTGTTTTATCAAAGGCTTCAGAGAAGGAAAAAAATGAAGGTTCTACTGCCTCGGCTAAATACTTGAACGAGCAGTTAAAAGGAATTAGACAAGACTTGCGAGTGCAGAATATTGCAGATGAGTTTGCTGTTGAGGTTTATGAAAAGCACGCTCTTATTTGTCTGCAAATAGGTGATATTGGAGAATTTAACCAATGCCAAGCCTCCCTTAAAAAATTTTATGATGAACTTCCTGTTAATTCTCAAGCATCAATTTCCGATTTTTTTTGTTATCGTCTTGCTTATCTTTGTTTAGGCGGACAATACGACGCTTTATCCACTGAGTTAATAAATTATACCAATACCACTCGGAAAGGTGTTAAAGGGAGCAGGATAACACCTGTAAAGAAAAGTGATTTGAAGTGGACTGTAAAGTTATGCACGGCATGTGAAGATGGTGACTCCTTTACCATCTCTCGTTCACTCATGGCCCTTCCACGGGGTATGCACTTACTTGTAAAAATATACCTGCAGAAGTGTCGAATGCGCTGGCTAAGAGAACTTTTGAACTGTCTAAAGGGTATGGTATCCATGCGCTTTATTATGTCATGTCTTGGCTTCACTCCAGTTGTTGCCCAGACATTGCCTGATGGGGATTCTGCATCGAAAGCCTTTTGGTTAGATGGGTCTTTTGAAGAAGCAGAAGCTGCGTTGAACACTTTCTTTGAAACCATCAAATTTGTTCTTCCTCAAGAATTTTCCTTCAAAAAGGAAATTGATTCCGGTATTGCGAGGCGAAACCATGATCTAAGACCCGCTAGTGATAAAGGTGCCTCTCTAGTGGATGGAATCGAGTTGTTTCAGTGTGTTGATAAGTACCTTTCCTACTTGGTTACACGACGCGATGCTCGCCTAGGAGAGGTAAACTAACAACAACAACAACAACAAGCTTGCTTGTTTTAATTCGTCTAAGAATGGTGTCCAAGTGTGTAGCCTCTTTAGTGGAGTTTTCTATTCATTCTTCATTTTTTTTTGTTTTTGTTTTTTTTTCTGTGTGTTTACTTTAATTCTTCTTGCTGTTCTTGTTGTTTGGATTTGTTTTTCTTGTTTTTTTTTTTTTTTTGGTGGGGTGCATTTTTTTATGCTTTTGTATGTGTTTTTCACTTATGTCAAGTTACAAATCTCCTAAAAATTGAAGATACTGTGGTTGTCTCTATTTTCTTTTACATAGCGGGTTCCACTAAAGTTAATATATCTTTTTTAAAAGAAAAATCGAGTAAAATGCCTCGCAGAATCAAGGACAAGGAAGCTGTAGTGCGGAGGAGGAAGAAGGATCATATCGACATTTGCCTGAAGGAGGAAGTGGAGCCTTACAAATACGGCAAGTCTATTTGGGGTAAGTACCAAATCCCATACACGGCACTTCCAGAGATTGACATGAATAAGATAGACACACGTTGTAATTTTATGGGATATACCATTTCTTTTCCCTTTATCATATCTTCTATGACTGGGGGAGAGGAACACGGCAGGATAATAAATGAAAATCTAGCGCGGGCTTGTGAGATTGAAGGAATACCGTTTGGCCTTGGAAGTATGCGTATTGTAAACAAATACAGCACCTCTGTTTATACTTTTGATGTAAAAAAATACTGCCCTTCCGTTCCTATGTTTGCGAACATCGGGCTTGTGCAGCTGAACTATGGATTTGGACCTGAAGAGGTGAACAAACTGATTAAATGTGTGGACGCCGACGGTCTATTTATTCATCTTAATCACACTCAGGAAGCATGTCAACCAGAGGGTGATACAAATTTTGAATCTTTGTTGCCCAAACTTAAAGCACTGCTTCCGCATATCAAAGTGCCTGTTATTCTTAAAGGTGTTGGTCACGGTATTGATCGTGAAAGTGTGATTACTTTGCAAAAGCTGGGCGTAAAGTATGTCGATGTTTCTGGATGTGGTGGTACTTCTTGGGCATGGATTGAAGGTAGACGACAGGCTTATGAGAATGAGGAAGAAAATATAGGTTTTATATTTCGCAATGTTGGCATTGCAACCGACCAATGCTTGCGCGAATGTGCTCCACTCACGAAAGGGGGCAACCTGCACCTCATAGCTGGTGGGGGGATTCGTAATGGTCTCGATATCGCAAAGGCTCTTATGTTGGGTGCGGAATACGCAACGGCTGCTATGCCATTCCTCAAGGCCGCACTCGAAAGTGCGAATTCTGTGCGCAAGGTTATTCAGAGGTTTAAAAGAGAACTTGTGATTGCTATGTTTGCTTGTGGTGTAAAAAATGTTGAAGAACTTTGTGCAAAGCGTGCCATAATAACTTCTTCTGTTTAGGAAAAAAAAATGTGTACTACAAGGGAATATGGAAAGAAGGGAAGAACTCTTGAGTTTTTGAAACAAGGGTGGTTTTTTTTTTTTTTTTCATATATATATATATATATATATATATATAGTTTGCTGTTAACTTCATTATTTTTTCTATTCGCCTTTTCTTTAACCACTTGTATTCGTATTTTTCCATCGTTATTCTTTCAGCCATAGAAAAAAACATTGGTTCTTTCTCTTTCTCATCCCTTCTCTACAGTTACACATTTACAAACTTGTTTTATCGAAGTTTTGTGTAATTATGTTTTAAAGCATGTTTTTTTTTTTTTTTTGCATACGTTTCCATGTTTTCAATAATAACAATAATAAAAATGCTTTATTTTCTCTTTTCTTCTACCTATTCAATCGCCTCTCATGAATATATATATATATATATATATATATATATACTTGTCTGTATGTGGGTGTGTGCATTTGGGTTACTTTCTTTTGACTTCTTTAAGTCATTTTTACAAAAGAACGAATAAAAAAAAAAAAAAGGGAGGTGAAGGAATAACATAAATGGCTCAGGGTGGGGTGGTCGAAATTCCACCGGATTTCGTCCCCTTGGAGCACGTTCAACGAGCGTTGAAGAATGCTGACTGTCGAACACCAATTATATTTTTTCTTGAAGATGGTGACCCATTTCTTTCGTTGTGCAAAATTGCACGTGATTCTGATTCGGCAGTGTGGCATTTTGATCTATCAGTAATGAAAAGTATAGAAAATGCAATGGATTATATCGAGGTAGGAAGCAATAATGGAGATTGGGTTTTTATTACCCGTTGTGATGGTGTAGATTCAAATCTTTTTCGTGAAATGTCGCGAAAAATATTTCTTCTTAAACCTGAACCAAAAAAGTATCCAAGAAGGGAACTCTTCCGTTGCATTTTTTCCGTCGAAAAAAGTTTTGATATTGAGATGAACGTTGGAGCACCATTTCCTCAGATTCTTTTAAAAAGCGCTATCATTGCCCGAAAGATTGGTGACCACAACGGCAAGTGGTCAATAAAGCTCCCCTCTGAGTCTTGCTTTAGGGAGCACGAGCTTTCGAAGCGTGAAAAGCGTCGAGAAGAAGGTCGTGAGAGTGACAGTGAAACTGACTTGGATGAAGATGATAGGTTTTCGGGTATGTGGTTTCATCGTTCAGTTGAATTGAACATGACAGCGGATGGGTCTCCAATTGTATTTGCAGAAGAGAAACTAATGAATGCAATTGAGGTTGAAGATATTTCTACGATAAAAGAGCTCGTTCAAAGCGGAGAGATTGACGTTGCGTCTGAAACGAAAAGTGGTATGACACCTCTCCAGCATGCCTGTTCACGAGGAAAGTTAAAAGCTTCTATTTGCCTTCTTGAATGTGGGGCGGATCCTAATTTATGCCGTCGAATGGACGGTCGTCCTCCGATGTTTATGGCTATAGAAGATGTAAAACTTGTTCAGGCTTTGGCCAAACATGGGGCCGATCTGTATGCAAAATATCAGGGTTGCCGTGTGGACAACCATCCAGATACGTCGCCAGAAGTGGCAAAGATGGTTAAGAAACTGAGGGAGTCAATGTAGCCTGATTTACAGTGGACAAAAGAAGAAGAAGTTTGCGGTGAGAAGAAAGAGAAGAAGGCGGGGGGGGGGTGATGTAGTGAACAAGAAGTTCTTTTTACCGAATGTAGAGCAACACAGAATCATACACTCATGCTGCATGTAAAGGGGGGGGGGGGGTGTTAATGACTGAAAACATAACAGGATTGTTTTTTTTTTTTTCGTTGTTTTTACTGGTATGGATTATTGGCACTTATCAAAGTGAATTTTTAAGTGGATTTTTTTTATTTATTAGTTAAATATATCTGTTTTGGTTTTTTTTTTTCTTTCCCGCACTCTCTTTCCCTTGCTAAAACACAAAAAAAAAAAATATTATTATTCTGGCAGACAAAGACAAAATACGTGTATTTGTCATTGAGATGGTTGAATAGCGTTATTGCTAAAATATAAACGCGTTTGGCATGCCGCAAGTCTTTTGGGTTTGGATGTGATAAATACATTCAACTGGAAAGTTAGTTTGACTGCATACACCTTGAGTCATGCTTTTTTTTTTTTTTGAACCAGCGTTTACAGACCTCTTCAATGCTTAATGAGAGACATCTTCTTAGATTTTCTAGAGTGCCTCGCATATAATTTGAACCACTGTGATACTATGCTCAATCATACCCAGCTGATTAAAGACACTCCACCATCTACGGTGGCAACTCATCGCCGACCATGAAGCCACTACGAACAATAATAGAAACTGTACTGGAGATTGGAGCTCTACAGTATAGAGGGTCGATTTTGTCCTCTCTGGTTTTAATTAGTTAAATTTTCTTGTTATTTTTTTTTTTTGGGGGCGGGGACGAGAAGTTTCTCAAATTCGATACCCGGATAGATGGTTGCCAAGGCCGCGTCTCATTTTTTTTTTGCAAATGATCGCCATGCTCTACCGTGGTCCGCTCTCAAATTCTTTACGACGGCTTTATAGCTTTCCATTTTTTTATCCGTTTCTGACGGCCTCAGGACTCACAGTGTGAAGCACATGTGACAAATTGGACTGCGTTGCCCGTAGTGGAAAATTTATCCGAGATGCTTACTAGAGTACGTTATGCGTCTCTTCTGAAAGTGATATGTTTGATACAAAAGTATTGCCTAATCTCCTCTAAACCAGAGCACATTACTGCATGCGTAACGTTGGTCTTTACTCGGACGCATTTGATTATTAATATTTGTATAGTATCAACCCATAGTGCGTACGTGATGCTGCGTGAACCAGGATAAAATGCATAGTGGTGCTTACCATGGAGAGTTCATGCGCCTTACTGTGGTGATTGGGGTTCTGTGTACCGTATTGGGGACCCCAATGTACCACAGTCGCATTGCGCTCGGAGGTTGCGGGCTATTAGCCATACACAGACATATTAGTCACTAGTAGCGCTTCATACCTCAATGCGCAGCGCCGTCGCCTGCAGTGGTGCTTCACTTGAAGCTTTTTCAATAGTTCAGTGATGCAGCACTGAATGTGGAATCTCTTTTCTGTGGAGAACAATGGAATATTTTGGAGAAGCGGCTGGAAGGGGAAGAGCCTACGTTATGTCTTGTCGTTGGCATTCACTTTTTCAAGTCTTGAGAACAGGTTTTTTCTTTTGGAGGGGGGGGAGCGAATTTTTCGATAAGAATGCCACCACCTGAATATTGATCTGATTTATATCTTCACTTGTTTTCTGACCATAAGAAGCGCAACTTACTAATCGTACTTTTTCTGAAAATTTGCCCTACGTATCCCGACCGCCTTGCGTGGGAGACAGTCCAAGGGCGCTTTCAGCACTTCCTTTGCATGAGTAATGGGACTAACCCAAGAGTCTACAATGGCTATATATCAAAATTAAGGTGAATTACTGAATAATAAAATTATAATTGCCTTTGTAGGAATACTTTATTTATTGATATTCCCCTCCTTTTGTCTTTCGACCCATTACCTGAAGGAGTAAAAAGTTAAATAGTATTTTTTCTAATTAGCTTCTTTCAGCGCTCCATTTTGCTGAGATGTACCCATGCGGAAGAGATTTTCAATTGTTTTCAGAAGATGATTGACACCATTACCTCTCCAGGGAGAGCTGAAAAGAGTCTGTAAGTGATAACACTAGCGCTTGTTCTGGCAGATAGTACTCAGTTTAAGACCGCGAGTGGGTGTCTTTTAAAAAAGCTGCGGTGTTAATGGAAACCCTTTGCACTGTTTGGGTCAAGGGATGAGAGATGGCCTTCATGGGGTCACTGGTTAAGATGCGAATTGCTATCACTGTGCGTGGGACAGGGAAATACCGACAGACACGGGTGAAGAGTGCATTGCGGGCTTGTGCACAGAACAGACATAACATGTCACAACACAGATATTTCCGCGCAGAGAGAAAGATGCGTAATGGGCCATCAGCATTCACTACTTTAAATTAATTTTTCAAAATGTGATTACCTATCAGTGTGAAATGCTCATTTTGTATCAGAGAGCGATCTTGTCTCCTTGACATCTGAACCAGAAATCAATGCATCAACAGAGAGACAAAATGCTTACTGCGAATATCCCGCATAATAATTTAGTGGAAGAAGACAGACTTTACAACATACAAGAAATCCTGCCCCTCATCGCGCACAAAACGAAAGGACAACGGGAGATCGCTATGCCTAAGTGGAAAGACCTCTGCGAAACATTATATGTGATTACCAAAGGCAGATAGGCTCTAATACATGGTGGTTATGCGCCTATTACTGGTTATTTTCCAGATGCTATTCACACATGAACAAACGCCATCCATAAAAGCGCACGCACCACTTTTAGCTAAAAAGTATGCTGAAAAAAAATGATTTTGGCATTCTAAAGTATTACTCTACCTGGGTGCCAACCCATTGGAAAGCCACTTTTTTGGGAACTGTACACGAAGAGAGACTAGAGCTGCGCCCCAAAATATCTATATTAGATAACTCCTTTGCACATCTTCGAAAGCGTAAGATAGGGTCACGTCCCACAATGATGAAAGGAACGAATCTTCTTACTTCTCTTGAAGTCTAGCAAATCCCCAGACGAACTGCCATCCTATCGTCCAGTGGTGAAAACGTCTAAATTATGCAAACCTCTAGAGCGAATGATAGCAACACGCATTAGGTATACTGCCGAATCAAAATAACTTCGACAGCAAGTTGCATTTTCCCAGAACCGATCAGCCCTGGACCTACCGATACACATCATGTCTCCTGTGATCCATCACAAACGAGTACATAAAATATGACGAGTAATTATTTGGTTATGCTTGAACATGTTATTCCGTGGATTACGGATTTATCACAGCAAACCCTGAAATATCCGGCTTCGATTCATTATTGGTACAGTGGGTGAGTAATTTCCTAACTAATTGCACTGCCAAGTAAAAGTCCAAAAGATCTTGTAGAAGACCCTTCACTTCTTTACATCACCATGAACACTTTAAGTGGGAGCGTAGTGAACATTCCAGGACTACCTTATACTTTCTTCTCGGGGGCTCTTAAAATTGTATATGTGTCCCAAGGAAAGTCATAAAGTCGATACAATTTTCAAACATCACGGGAGCGTATGGTATAGCGGTATGGCACGTGCTACACAAAGCGGAGCTGTTTAAAAAAAAAAGTACGCTTAGTGTCCTGGACAAGCGTTCCACAACGGTTACGGGTGTGTTTCTAAGAAAAGTATTGAATTTGTTTATCGTGTGACTGAAAGTAATCACATACCTCACCTTCCAGCCCGTCTTATTGCTCACACCTGTATCGAACAGCATGAGAAGGCACGTGAACTAGTAAAGCAAGTCTTTGCTCTTACATAAGATGACCTTGTGTGTATTACTGATACCAACACTTCTATTCGAATACGCAGAAGTGAAGAAGAAAATAATCGCCTTCGATGGACTCCTTTAGCAAAAGTACTGCAAAAAATGGAGGCACCCCCACAGGCCAAAAACAACCTAACGCACACGCTTTAAGGATTTCATCGTGGCACAATTCAGAAATGTATTTTTCGCCCTATTTCAAATGGTTGTGTAGAGGTATTGCGGGATCTGCAGATCCAGCACGCCGCTTGTGCTTTTCCACACAATACGGGCTATTTGATAACGACATTGCAACCCGATAATTATCAGTCAAACCCCCAATCATTTAAGGTGGCAGATAAACTGAAATGAGATTCTGCCCAAAGTGCTTCGTTGCAATAAACTGGTTGCATCATTGCTTGGAACTATATGCAACGCATAGTTAGCTGTAACGCAATCCCTGCACGCATCCGATGTGGCTATATCGGTTCTTCCAGGTAAGCAAACTACATTATGCCTACAGTGTCCCTTTGACAGGAATGCGGGAAAGGAACACAGGGAGTACATTGTGACTTCACATGCTGAACAAGAACTTGTGTCGCTAGAGACTGTCGCAATGACAAGAGCGAAACCGCCCATCCCTTTCTCTTTCGGTCGCAATTTGTATTACAGCTGGTTTGCCCCAGACAAAGAGGATATGTATTGAGTCGCCTTGCGACAAGGGCGTCAGATTCTACCACCAATTTTGCACTTGCCAAATTCGAAAGTTTGGCTGTGTACAATGCAAAGTTTTGCATAGAAACGCAGATGGAAAATGGATGCCACATGCGTTGTATGTTTTTGACGGGTAAGTGCCTGGAAAACGGCACCGCGAAACGGTTTAACATGTTCTGTAATGACATATAATCGAATGGAAAGTCTGGGCTTTCTTATACAGTTTATTTGGGTTTGGGTGGCTGCAATTTAAAGGACGATGACCACAAATCTCTTAACGTGTGGTTTCAGTACTTTGCGTGAAGTAGGAAAGTGAATTTTTTTTTCTTTTTAATTGCATGCGGTCCGGTGGTGGCACAAATGGGTTCTTTCGGGTGCAGAAGACCTCTGCAACATGAGGACATGCCTGCAAGCCTTGCTACTGGAAAATCGCAGTGTCTTGACAGCGGTGTACTCAAAGTAAACAGGAGCAGCAGAGTTCTCAGAGCAGGTGCTGTGTGTGTGGAGCTATCGCGTGCTGGCGGCTCGGTCAGACTAAAGTAACTCTTTCATTCAAACACTTGGGGGAGCTGCTCCGATGGCAGATGTCGTACGCTATCATTGAGATCGATTTTTTTTTTTTCTGTGAGTGGCACACTCAGATTCCCCAGCTACGAAGCAGTCTGCAGTGTTGCCCCTGATGGCATCGACCTCCTTGCAGGAGATATTCATGAGTAAATTGAGCCATCAGAAAATTTATTACCAGGTGCTTCATAGGATTGTGCAGCATCGCACAAACCAACAGAAAAGCTTACTGGTTCAAATACATGTGTAAATTCAAAGGACGGCAACTCCGTTACCGTTGATCTTATTTCATCACTCACCTATTTTATGTTGTTGCTTCCAGGATACATGATCCCTCAATTTACAAAATTTTGTTAACCGTCAGTTGCGCTTTTACATATATTTCATTTGTGTAGAGCAGTGAAGGTTCTTTAGGACTTCCTTGCTAAATTGTATTAGAAGCGTAAACTTCGCATTTAAAACTTTAGCGTTCGTGAAATGCTATTGCCATGGTTTTAAGCGAATCACACACACACAAAAAAAAAAAAAATTGTTTAGTGTAAACCTCATGAGATACGACTGATATGCCACGCTTCTCTCTCCATTTATACATTTGCTTTTCTATTATTTATTTTTCTTTTCCAAAAAGTGTTTGGAGAGTTGTTTTTTGATTATACGCTCTTTATGTGCGATGGGTTATATTTTTATCCATTAAGAGGGATTGATAAGCTGTAAATCTTCTTTTTCTTTTCATCGCTTTTTTTATGAAATATGTATTGCACACAAGACAGTCTAGGTGATTAATACTCAGCTCTTCTGCTTTTCTCTGTATTTACTACTGACGCAATGGTTGCATGGCACAATTGTTGCGGGATAGCATCCCTTTCTCAGAAATAGTTTATACATTGAAGAGGAAAGCGCTGACCTTTACTCCGAGAGCTCCCGGATGGCTTTGCTCTGTGCTTCAGTTGTTCATGGAGCTTTTTTTCGAGGACTGATTCTTGTGTTTTTTAGAGTTTAGTGTAAAGTGAGTATGGAACCCAATGATGAAAGGGGAGAAATCTCTCAGACTTGCGAACTCAAGGAGTGGCGTATACAAGGCGTCGAGGGATCTGGGAAAAGAGAAGAAGATACCGAAAATGTACTATAAGATGAGGAACCTCAAGATCTCTTGCGCTTTGTGTCGAACACTCATTTGGCTTTCGGGCTTTCTCAGATGGGAGAAGAGTGCGACTTAAAGTATTCGTTGCCTTTCTTGGGGTACTATAAAAAATCATCTCTGTTACTCTGTGGAGCAACAAAAACAACAACAACAAACATTTATTGCTGGATGCACCACATTTTATTCGTGAATGTGCTTTTTGGAAAGGTGTTCCTATTGCCTAAGGTTATTACTCTCACCGCGAAAGACTGCATTACATTTCTCTCTGAGCGCCTTAAAGTGTCTTTTATTTTTGCGCTATTTGTCTCCATTTTTTTTCTGGACTGGACCTAAATATTGTGCTTTTTTAAATCTGCATGCCTGTACTTCCATTTCTTACATGGGTTTGCTCCATAATAATCGTTCTTCACGATATATCTTTCGCG
>JASANW010001218.1:0-23849 GCA_030849725.1 Trypanosoma boissoni
TGAGGCGGCAGAGGTCTCTGACCGGGAAAGGCCCGACAGTGACACTTCTGTGGTCACTGCGCGATGCCGAGCTCCTGGATATGATGTCACACATATGGGGAGACTTTGATACAGCTAAAGGACTTTCATTTGACGATCCTTCTTCTTTTCCCATTAAGCTTTTTATTGGTTTTACTGTATCTTGTGATGGTGTTAGTCTTGGTGGAAATGTGAAGGTTGTTAGGGATCGAATTAGTAATGATTTTGATTTGGATACTGTCTTATCCAATTACGATGCGCGAGATGTTTTGGTTTTTGTTGGTGCTCCCGAATCTCTGGTATGTGACGTACGTGAAGCGTGTAGTGATCGCGGAGTACGCTGTCGTGAGGAAATGTTTCTTTTTTAAGGTTGATTTTAGCACTTCTTAGGTGCTGCACATAGTGGAGTTTTTATTAATGGACGTAATGGTTCGAAGTGGATATATGTATATATATATATATATATATATTTATATATATTAAGTGGTTTAGTAGAAGTAGGTTTTGTGGGAATTGATAGAGGCATCGAATTTCTTCTTTTCCGTACGCAATGAGTCAGAGAGATCTAAAGCTTAGAGTAATGTCTCTATGGATGTCGCCAATGGTATCCTTATCGTGTGCTCAGCGGTTTTATGTGATTGCATCTAAGAGAAACAAAGAAAAGGACGTTGTATTTCCTAATTTTAGGTGATTTAGATATATATCTTTAATTATGTATATATATCGGCGAAAAACACAATCTTCCGATTGAGGTTGAACTGTCTTCGATTTTTTTTTTTGTTATTATTATTTTTATTTTTATTATTATTGTTATTTTTTTTTTACTTTTATTAGCGCAAAATGCAACTCTAGACGAAGAATTGATCAATGCGTATCAGCTTTATTAATTTCATGCGTTTTAAAGTATGTGTGCTTACGGTGTTCGTATTACTCCTACAGACATTGTGAAATTATCGATGCTTCTGCAAGCGAGGTTATACTTTTTAAAGAAAGACCGAGTGCTTCTTTGAAGCAGCACATTTATGGAAACTAAAGTTTTTCACGAATATATGCATTTTGATTTTCTTGGTATATGCAATGTATGCATATGCCGTTTTTGTGGTGATTTGAGGGGTAGTATTAGCATGACTTGTCATGTAGAAATATTAATTTTTTTTGTGTGTTCTGATCTGTGGTTACATCTGCAAGAGAGGTACCCACTACCGAAGTATCTGTTTTTCTGTAAATCCGCGTAATATGATTGTCTTCCTCATGTTCTGTGCACGATTGACTCGGATTTCTTAGAAATTGTGACTCAAGTTTCTTGTTCATCTTTTTAAAAACCATCTTTTTTTTTTTGCTGTATTAAATTAAATAAAATCAGAAGAAGACAAAGTTGCTAACTGTAGAGATACTTTATTTGCTCGGTGCCTTTGAAAGCGAAGAAGAAGAAATAAAAAGAACGAGGCAATCGGATAGAAAGCCAAGTCAATACAGTAAAGTATGTTACACACATTGCAACTGCACGTTGATGTGCTGCGTGGGCGTAATTATTCACAGGAGGATGATTCCTGCCCATGTTCGACTGTCGTCCGAGTGGTCCCTTACAACATAGAACTCAAAGAAACCCTGGCAAATCCATTCACCACAAATACACAGGTGAGCTCCAATGCGCCCTTTTATAACGCGAATGCGGTCTTCAGTGTCCTGTCGGAATTGGACTCTGTCGTGCTTCTGTTTGAAGTGATTGAAACAAAACGACAGAAAGCTCCTTATACACTGTATTTTGCTTCTCAACGCGTATGGCTTGGGGAAAAGGGTAAACATGAGGAAGACCTCCTACTCACAAAAGCAAACCCGATCGAACACCCTGAGGAAGTTATTTTAGAGTCCGTTCCGAAAGCCGAATGCACGGCGTTGCCCCCACAGCTCAGCATTTGCTATTATGTTCAGTGTGGGGGCGGTGCATTGTCGGAGGCGATTGATGTTCACGCCGATGTGCCGCTGTACGTGAGGCCGTCCCTTACGGTTGCCCATAGCCTCGTCCCGCTGGGCTCGCAGTACGTGTGGGTCAACCTCACCTCTGATCCCCGCTGGAAAGAGGCCTTTCGCCACGCGCTCACGCGTGCCTGGCGCGACCGGCCGCCGCTTCTCTCGTCGTCCACTCTGTTGGCCGAGGGCCGAAGTTGGCGGGAGCGAAGGTCTACGGCAGCTGCGAGGCCCTCCTACGGGCTTACCCGCCGAGCGGCGACGGCGCCAGCGAGTAGGGCCTCTGATGTGCACAGTGTTGCGGATGTGGTGCTGAAGAAATGGTGCTGCCGCCGATCGCATGAGGTTTTGACACGTCTTCGTTACTCTGCGGAGGCTTTCCATCGCGGCGAGCGCTCTCTTTACTTTACGCGCGAGGCGGAGACTTCGTATCGACTACAACGCAAGGTGCGTGTGTATCTGCTGCAGGAATTAGCACTTGCCGCACTCGGCAAGGAAGGCTATTGCCCGCTGCGAGACTTAATTGACCATCTATGGATCCTCTTTGTGACTGGCATCCAGCACGATACAAGTGACACTCGACCTCTCCCACAAGACGCGCGCCGCTGCGTGAAGGAGGCGGTCTTCACCGCTGGCGATACCGTTGTCCTTCATTCGAGTCTGTTGCAGTTCCTCCTTCCTTCTCTCGCCCCCAAGCAATGCGACGAAATTTGCACAGAGGACGCCGCCGCTGTCTCTCTGCCAGCCGATGGCGACCAAAGAGATTGCATCGACGGTGGAGAGGAGGCTTCGGCGTCGGCGCTACATATGGTGCCTCATGTGAAGCCAGGCGCAAATCTCTTAGCATCACGTGCGGAAATTGCCTTCACGCTGGCACTCGTCGAGTACCTTGGCGCCATGCTGGACACACTTACGGAGGTGGAGCTCACGGCTGTGCTGCGGAGGTTTAAACCGGCTGTACTAAGGGCACATCAGCGGATTAAGCAGGGAGAGCAAAAGGCTCTGATAAAGACAATTTCTTTGCGCACCGAAAGCCGCCGCAAGCGGCGGATGTACTTTGTGGGGAGCGGAATTAATAATGGACAGTTTGACATTTTTGGCGGGCCTAAGGAGGAGGTCTGTTAGAGCTAGCTCCAGTCATTGGCGGAGCTAAATCTATGATTCATATATTTTTTTTACCCTCTTGTGTTAGTTGCTTGCTTCTCACTATTTTTAAGTTAAGTTGTTGCGCTTTTTTTTTTTAGGGAGAGCGGGGAAAAAGTGAAGCTATTTATGTTGAAAGGTAATACGACAGCGATAAAAAGAAAATGCATGAATATAAGAAACAATAATAATTACAAAGAAGAAATGCAAGGATATTCATATTTAAATGGAATGACGTGCGACGAAGGCATTCGTGTCTTGTTTTTTTTTTGCCCTTTCACTCTATCTTTTCTTCTCACATTCCTTATGCTTCAATATCAGTATATAACAATGTTTACCCGCCTATCTATCTATATACATATCTTTATACCTATACCGAATATCTGTATAGATATGTCGAAATAGTTATATAAGGATCTATTTAATAAGCTTTGCGTTTTTTTTTTTTAGAAGATCGATCAGCTCTTTCAAGTAATACAAATGCGATTTGTTTTCTTTTTATTTTATTTAAGTGTTTTTTTTTTTTTGCTTTACATGAAGTCTAAAACGCTTCTTGATACGCCTTTTGTCATCAAGGTGTGCTATGAACACATAAAGGTCAGCATTTATAATTGTACGATGAAGAAAGTATTTTTTTTTTGTTTGTATTTGACTTCTTGCGTTTCTGTGCTAATAGGTAGTCAAATATTAAAAGTCTATTTGCCTGTTTTCTTTTTTAGGTGTATTGTATTTTTTTATTTGTTTTTGTTTGTGTNGTATATAGTATCTTTTTTCTTTTTTCTTTTTCTTGTTTATTTCGTGTTGTAGCTCTGGCGCACTAATAACTGCGGTTGGTTAAACAATCCGCTAATTTTTCCTTGAAGGTATATAGATATACGCCGAGTAAATTAGTAAATTTGCTCTTCTCCCAAATAAACATCATAGGACCAGGCGTGTCCCCCCTCTTTAGAAGGGGTGTGGGGAGTAACAACAACATAAACAAAGAAGACACGATCGCGGGAGCGAATTGTTTTGAATTTTTGTGCAGCAAATGCAGAGCACGCCCTTTTTTGTATTTTTTTTTGTATTGCCTATATTTTTAATATCGTTTGTACCTCTCTTGTCGAATGCTGTAGAAGTGCAGTTTGCGCAGGCCACCTGCGGCTCGACGATTCCTATAGACAGTCAGTGGATCATCGACCCCGTGTGGTCCGCTGAGCTGCTGCGCCAGAGGCTTGATGTGCTTTCAACCAGCAGTGGCCCCATCCAGACGGAACTCATATTTCGCCACGTTGCTGTGAGCCCGGACGTTGCGGCCCTCGTAGCTGCAGAGTCGGGAATGGACCCGCACGGTGTTGTGGTCTTTGCATTCGATCCACTGCGCCGCGCGATGCCGAATTGCAGTGTCCAGTGGAGCCCACTGCTCGCCGGGATGAGCGGAACGGAGACAACCACTGCACGCGTGACGGTTCTTGATGCTATTGGCTGTAACACGTCTACGCGGCTTGAGATTGAAATTAACGGTGAAGTTTTACATTCGATGTCGGCAAAGCCAAGCGCTCCTGGCGGGGTGGACTCGCTGACTTTTGCAACGGCTGATGTGCGTTGGCCAGTGGAGCTGCGCGTCACGGGGAACTGCACAACGCACTTGTTGCTGCTCACCGCGCGCTATGGTTCGCTTCACCCCTTGTGCGCCTGGATACCAGCGACAGTGTACACCGCAGTGATTGTGTCTCTTGTTCTTCTTGCTTTCTTGTATCACTATCGCGTGTCGTCCGGCATGACGATTGCGCTCGCTTCGCTGGTTTTCCTCGGCTATATGGGTAGCTGCATTGGCCTCGCAGTGGAGCTCACATCTTGGCAAAGTGCCATAGGTCGTATGTTTCCGTTACCCGATGCGGTTACGTTTTACATTTGCTTGTCTATACTGTACTTGATATTGTTCATTCCACTCTTTGCACGCCATCCACAGCGTGGTTTTCTTACGCGTGCCGTGCTATCTCTTGCAGTTTACGGGCTGAACTGTGCTCTTGTTTGCGGTTATTGGATAGCTGGTTTAGTTTTTTTTGGAATTATTGCCCTAGTACAGTATTTTGTTGTGAATATGTACTTGACCTTTGCGTACTCCTACTTCTCTGTGGTTCTTGATCGCTCAGGGATGATAACGGAGCCCATATCCAACTCGGCCGGAATTTTGTGGTTCGCCCCACTTACTCCCTTTAACCCGTGTGCGCTTATATACTATGCCCTTTTCATCGTTGAGAACAACACGCGCCGAGCTCCTGCTGCATTGGAAGGCATAGTTGAGGCCGTTACACTCTATAATGTCATTACTGCTGTGCCCATATTGCTTCTGGAAAATGTTTGGGGCATTGCACTTTTGTCCGCTGCAACAGTATACCATATGCCCTTTATTGTCTTCCTTTTTGGTGCTTCTATTATCTTTTCTTTGCATGTTCTGCTGGCGCTCTCAGAGTACCTTTCGGCTCGTCGCAGGTGGGAGAACCGCGGACTCTTCGCTCAATATGGTAAGCAAAGGAGATGTTGGCGGCCGCTGTGGCCTGCGGTAGACCAATGCGTGCGGGCGACGCGCGCGAAGATTATACATGAGGAAGCGGCGCGCATGCGTCACATAGAAAGTGTTCTCCGGGAATCATCTTCACCACCAAGAGCACCGTCTGGGCTTTTGTATGGTCGGGCGGAGCAGGATGAGTCGCTACGCCATCATCATCCTTCTGCTGCTGCCGCCACCGCTGTGTGGTCACCGCAGGAAGCAGAATGTTTTCCCCCCTCAACAGCAGTTTATGAAGGCGAAACAGGAGTTGCCGGCTCCTCAGAGTATTGGCCGCCAAGCATCACTACCTAAACCGAAGTTTGTTATTTGCGATGCTGGAGGATTCGCTTCCACACTTATCTTTTGTCTTGACTTTTTTTTTTTGCTTTTTTTTTGTTTCTGCCCTTTTTTTCTCTATTCCTTGGAATAGATAGGGTGATCTGTAATGTAACAAAATTTTTAGAAAATTCGTCTTTCATGTAAACCTTTCTTAAGCATAGCTTTTAAGCGTGATGAAGTTAATTTCTTATTTTTAGTTTATTTTTGTTCGTTATTTTTTTACATCTAAAAAATATTTATGTGTACGTGCATGCTTTTCATTCTATACTAAAAAAAAAAAAAAAAGAACTTAGGGTGCAGCGTGTGGACCAGCCACTTATGTGGTGGGTGGACCATATCCAGAAGAAGCTTGACGAAGTCGCTGGTATTGCAAATGCCGAGGAAGGCGGTACGTGGCCCATAGACGAGACACCACACGAGGAGCACGTGAGCGAGGAAAGCGCGGAGAAGGATGGCGTTGACGGATCGGTATCCCGACCGACGCCGTCGCCTCCACCCCGCGAAGTGCCAGCGTTCTCAGTAACTGGTGTATTAGACAAGACGTCAGAGAAAGCGACTGCGTCGGTGACAGAGTTTGGTACAGAACTACCAGAAGAGCCGCGCCCCCGCACGCAGATTGCATCGCACAGGGTGGTGCTGCTGGAGCAGCAGCCCGAGAGAGATCCGAATGCGGAACACGCAGAGAGGTCTTCTGCCACATCCCCAGCGGAGACCAAACCCTCCGAAGTTGGAGTTGAGGCTACAGCTGAGGAGAAGGCGCTTTCGGATGACCCGCTCTTGTTGGGCTCGAATTTGGCGGAACAGTTTGCAGGTGCGGGGGGCGCCGCCCCGCCATTGCCCGACGCGGCGGCTGAGGAGCAACTCCTTCGCTTCCAGCGCCAGCTTGCTGAAGAGATGGAGGCCGCCGCTCAACTCCGCGAGGAAAACCAGCTGCTGCGCCATTCCGTTGCGGCGCTCGAGCGTGAAGTAGGAACGCTGCGACAGTTCAAGCGCAGCGCAGCAAACCCGGCTCGGGTCACCGCACTTGAGCGCGAGGGCGCAGAGCTTTCGGCGCAACTTGGCCGCGAGCGGGAACGCGCGTGTGGCCTGCAAGACGAGCGGGCGCAACTGCTCTCTCGCGTGGCGGCGCTCGAGGCGCAGCTGCAGGACGTTGCCGCACGCGAGGCGGACTGGGAGTCTCGGTTAGCGGCTGCAGTTGCGGCTGGCGACGCCGCGAGGCGCGATGTGTCCAAACTCAGTGCATGTGTCGCTGCGGCGGAGAGCGCGCGGCATGAGGCGGAGCAGTCGGCGGCGGCAGCGCAGAGCGCTGCGGAGGAGCGCGCGGCGGCACTGTCCTCTGAGCGGGAGCGGCACTGCGTGGAGCTGAGCATGCAGCGCGAGAGCGCGTCCGGGTACGTGAACTCCTTGCAGCACGAGAAGGCCGCGCAAGAGGACCGTGTGCAGGAGATGGAGCGGCGGCTTGCGCAGGCGCACCGCCGGGCCGACGACGCGGAGGCGCGGCTCGCAGCGCACGAGCGCGCGGGTCTCGAGCCGCTCCGCGAACTTCGCGCCGCGCTGGACGACACGGCGCGGCAGCGGCAGCAGCTCGCGGACGATGCGGAGGCCGCGCGCGAGCACTGCGCGGCGCTGCGCCGGGACCGCGCGGCCGAGCAGGAGCACTGCGCCGCGCGCGTGGAGGCCGCGCTGCGCGAGGCGGCGGCCGCGCGCGACGAGCGTGACGCGGTGGAGCGCGAGCTGCGCGAGGCAAAGGCCCGGCAGGCGCAGGCCGTGCGGGACGCGGGGGCCGCCGCCGAGCGCGCGGGGCGCCTGGAGGCGCAGAACGATCAACTCGCCGCCGCGCTCGAGGAGGCTCGCCGGCCGCGCGGGGCCGAGGCGGTGGCGCCGGGAGCGGCAAAGGCCCCATCCCCGGCGATGGCCGCTGGCCTCGCGCGGCTCCCCGTCTTTCCGAGAGAAGCGGTCCATTCGCCCTGCGAGGCGGGGCCGAGGCGCGCGCGGGCGGAGCGCGAGTTGGTGCGGCAGGCAATGGAGATTGAGCGGCTGCGTCGCGTGGAGGCGGAGGCGGAAAAAACAGCGCGGCAACTTGCAGAACTGGCCGCGCAGCATGACCTCATGCTGCAGATGTATGGCCAGCTGCAGGAGGAACTCCAGTCGCAAGAAAAACATGAAACGCAACAGCAAGTGGAGCGGCAAGCGAACGGAGCCAAGGTTGTGGGGGGATGAGGCGCTGTGAAGTCTTAGCGGCTTATCTCACAGGCACAAGCATAGGGCTCTGGATGATGGATTTCTATTTTCCTATGATCTATCGTCTCTTTGTTTCGGTTTGTGTTCTCTCGCTACCGTTCTCTTGCTACCGTTGTTTCGTATGCATTTTCCCTCTCTTTTTTCTTATTGTATGAATGTGCACACGAAATACATGAACTTGTATGCCTATGTGCTGAGTCTGGAGCATGTGCTCCACTGTGTGATTCTTTCCTTCCTTAAAAAAAAAAAAAAGAATTATTACAGGCTGTTTTTTTCCCCTCTCTATTTCTCTTCATATGTTTTACTATGAATACCCATTGTCATAAGATTAGGTTTAAGGAGCCGGGTACATATATATATATATATATATATATATATATATGTGTATTTATACATAAGCTTTTTTCAATAGTTTTTTTTTTTTTTTGTTCTTAAAGAGTCTTATCGATTTTTTTTTTTTGTTTTGTATCTATAACTCTTCTTCTTTAGTACCCGCGCGCACACAGTTTGCGGTTGGACCTCGAAGTTCAACTCATACTGGAGTTAGACAGGGAACTTCTGGTTCTCACCGTTGGGGTTACCGTCGTAACCCTCGCGTGGTTACTCTACGCATGTTTCAGGCGCCCCGTTCCACTATGTGCTGCCAAAAAATCTTTGGTACACAAAGCATTGGCGTCCACTGAATTATCTACGACTTGCAAGCCCTTCAAAAGGAATTCGCCTGCACGAGCTGTTCTTTCTGAAGCCGGCGCTGCATCTGTAGAGAATGCGACAGGCGATGCCTTCCCAAACGCCATGTCCTCGTCTGCCTCTTGCTTTCCGCATTCAGTGCTACCGGATCTCGGTACTGTGCACTTCATGACTTCCGTGCAACACGCGCAGGCGGCGAAGCGCCGCTCTAATTTTGCACTTTCCACCATAGCGTTTCGCGACGAGTTGCTCTTGTTGCGTCACGCAGAGCGGCAGGATCACGCGGACCGCGCGTGGCGTGCGACTTCTGTGTTGCCGGAAACGGACCCGCCGCTTTCTGCCGCTGGTCGCCGTCAGGCGGTCGAAACAGGTCTCACGTTTTTCCGGCAGAAGCAGCACCGTCGTCTCGCGACACGTGCGCGGGGCATGCTATCGCTACAGCTCATCTCCCCTTTCCACCGCTGCATCGAGACAGCGCTGATTGTGAACATTGTTGGATTTGACGGGGCGCTCGCAATGTTTGTGGACCCAATGCTGTCCGACTGGCACTCTTCCCGCATGTTTGCGAGGGCACCGCGCCTCGCCGGTGCCTTTCATTCGTCCGCGCCGGACAGCCCTCTCTTTGCGCCGCATTGGGATGCACTTGGCGCCGCGCTGCTGCCATTCTTTCGTCGCGCGGCTGCCGAAAAGGATCCGGACGGGATCCGCGCCGCGTGCAATGTCACCGCGGCCGACGCGGCGCAATGGCTGGAGCGATTGCACACTCTCCTCGCGCGGCGCCCGTCACTTGCTGTCTGGACAAACGCAGTGAACAAGGCGCGAATGGCCGCGGAGGGCCGCGCGTCCCTCAGCGGGGTGCCGTTCCCCGAGGGCTCTGCGGATCTCCTCCGCCGTGTCGCGGGGGCCATTGCATTGCGCTTTCGCGCGGACGCAAAAGCGGGGGCTGTGCCGGATGCGGTCCACTGCGCGCTGCAGAAGGAGGCCACTTGTCTCCCGCGTGCCGTTGTGCAGCGGCGCGACGCGGGGGAAGGCGGCGCCGCGGAGGTCCCCCACGGAGACATGTCACTGCTCCCGCCAATGCGTGTTCTTGTCGTGACGCACGCGGATGTGATTGCGGCGGTGCTGAAACACTGTTGCCCGCGACACTTGAGCGCAGACTGCGGGTTCTCTGTGCCGTACTGCAGTCTCACTACGCTATCAAGGTCGAACAGCTACTATGGGACGAGTCCGCATGACACGGCGTGGTCCGTAGATGGTGTTGGGGCAATGGGTCACCTGCAGACAACCATTGTCATTAAATACTCATGAAAAGGAGAGAGTGAGAGAAATGAAACGCAAAAGAAAACAACGACAAAAAAAAACAAAAAAACAAAACAAAAAAAAACAATAACTAATAAGGTATACAGCTCAGCAACAATAATGGAAATAAGTAGATTAGTGAAGGAAAAGGGAGCCTGTGGGATGCACCTTTTTCCGTCTCTGTTAGGTGGGTGGAACGGGAGGGTGAGGTGGGGTCACATTACTGAGACGGTGCTGGGAGAGATTATCAACAGAAAAAGAAAAAAAAAATGACAGAGAGATATTTAGCTTGATGACAGTATAAAAAAAAAGTAAGGGGAAAAAGTTGGTGAACCCCACGTTACTTTCGATTTGCACATAAAAGGTTTTTTGGGACGACCCTTTAACTTTGCTTCTTTGGGCGCTGATTTCAAAAAGAAAAAAAAAAAGAAAAGTTCTACGATGCGTTTATCGGCGGAGTTACGTATATATATATATATATATATGTATTAGGTTTCTGTCTGCCAATGTGCTACTTATATATATTGTTTTCTGTTACTGATTTGCTTATTATTATTTTTTTTTTGTTTTATTTTTCCGCTTCCTTCGATTTTCTAGCCATGTCGCATTCTATTTTTAAAACTGTTTTACTGCTGCGAATGAATGGTTAAAATATTTACATGTTCGAATGCGCACATCGTCGGGGGTATGGCACAACTGAACACACCCTTTTCCATCTCTCCAATGATGATTTCATTTTTTTTTTTTGTTGTTGTTGTATTTTCAGTTCTCTTCCCCCCTTTTTTTTTCTTACTCTCGATGGAATCGCTTTGCAAGTGCATAGGGTCTTAGTCAATCAACATACAAGCCAAGAAGTCATACCTCTAAGGAGACTGATGCCTCAGCGTAAGCTGTGTGAGCAGTGCAGGTCCTACGATACCGGCAAGGAGGACCCGTCCGACAAGAAGTGGTACTGTCACCACTGCTGGTCCGCGTACACGGCGGGCACTGCGGGAGACAGCAGTGCCCCTGCGGCGCCAATCACTGAGGGCGCGAGCGGCAAAGAGAGTCCAAAGGCGGGGCGGGGGCAAAACTCCCGGCAGGCGCCAAGAAGGCGCGAGTACCGAACTGCCGCGTCGATCCGACTCAGCGCCCCCGAGATGGACGCGCTTCGACAAGTCAAAAAGATGTATGAGAGCAGCATCAGCAGTGCGCCTGCGGCATCCCTGTGCTCCTCCTCCGCCCCGATAGCAACAACAACGGCAGCAGCAGCAGCAGCAGCCACAACGACCGCACTGGAGGATCTTAACTTGCTTGGCCGCGGCGGCTCTTTTGTGGCGCACGCGATGCAGCGGCAGCGGCCGATTGCGGTGACTGCGCACAGCGGCGAACCACTCTCCCCGCGCGGCGACCGCGTCGGGGGCGTCGGCCGCTCGGCGTACCAAGAAAGCCGAAAGGTCCCACTCGACCTCTTGCTCTCTAGCGTTGATGACATTGTCTCGCAGATATATGTCCACTTCGACGAGGCCATGACACAAATTATTCTCAACGAGCTGGATCGCGTCACGGCATGTGAGACGCAGGCGCAACGGGATATGGCGAAGGTGCGGGCCGTGGACGAGCTACTGCAAAGTTTAGGCACTGAACACTACGATTTGCTGCAGTGCATTATGCACCGCCCGCGCGATATCTTTCTTCGACTTCTTGAGGAATTCTGCACGTTGGAGGATGACGCAGAGGAAAACTTAAGTGATGCCGCATCCTCCACACCACAGTATGCGCTTACGGTGCGCTTTATTCAAACGGCAAAACAGCGTGCGTCAATGCGGGAAAGTTCAATCGCGCGCAATGGCGAGGCGGCGAATCAGCGCTGGCTCGCACATATGACCCATCGCTACCGTCAGCTTTTGCGCGAGTCGGAGGTTGACCAGATTTTTAAGCGGGACCTTAGTTGTGGCGGACAGTCGAGTATGCCGAGTGGTGCGACGATAAAACAATACACTTCTCACTTGCGCATTCACGTTCCGCCGCCGGTTCCAACAATAATGCCTGAGGCACAGCGGATCTGCGTTGCCACGGCACTCCCAGAGTGGACCCACTCGGCGTTCCTCAAGATTACACATCTCAACACAATTCAATCCACTATCTTTCGAACGGCATTTCACACATCGCAAAATATGCTTGTATGCGCCCCAACAGGCGCAGGCAAAACGGTATGCGCATTGCTTGTAATGCTACGCTGCATTTCGGAGCACTTTGAGGGCGGGAAACTTAACCGTGACTTTAAGATCATCTTTATCGCGCCGATGAAGGCTCTCGCGCAAGAAATGGTTGAAAATTTTTCTAGCCGTCTTGCACCTTTTGCGATGGTCGTACGGGAGCTTACCGGGGATATGCAACTCACAAAACGTGAGGTTGCACAAACACAGGTGATTGTCACGACTCCGGAGAAGTGGGACGTCATCACACGCAAACAAAGTAACGAGGACCTCGTACAACGGGTGCGACTCATCATCATTGATGAGATTCACCTGCTCAACGAGGACCGTGGACCTGTGCTGGAGGCCATCGTTGCGCGCACTCTGCGACAAGGGGAAACCATTCTTGGCGGCGACCAACAACCAACGCGCCTCGTCGGACTCTCTGCGACATTGCCAAACTACAAGGATGTGGCAAACTTCTTGCGTGTGGATCTTACAGAAGGGCTGAAAGTATTCGGTCCAGAGTACCGCCCTGTGCCGCTCGAACAGACGTTTGTTGGATTGCTCTCTGCTTCCTCGCAGCGCGGCGACGCGCGAGAGCGGCAGTATGACCAACTTGCGTATATAGAAGTGGTGAAAAATGTGCGACAAGGGCACCAGGTAATGGTTTTTGTTCACTCACGAAAGCAGACAGTCGGACTCGCCAAGTACTTCATCGAGGAAGCAACGCGCCACAACCAGAATGAACTCTTTCGCTCAGAACTTGCAAAGGATGCCGCGCGGCGCGTTGGCTCACTTCAAGGTCGTGATCTCTCTCAACTCGCCTCCGCGGGGTTTGGTGCCCACCACGCCGGTCTCATCCGCTACGACCGCACGACAACAGAAGATCTTTTCCGTAACGGGTGCATACGCGTGCTGATCTGTACGAGCACTCTTGCGTGGGGAGTGAACCTGCCGGCTCATACTGTTGTGATTCGAGGAACGCAGTTGTACGACCCAAAACGCGGTGGTCACGTAAATATTTCCGTACTAGATGTGATGCAAATATTTGGCCGCGCTGGGCGCCCACAATATGACACAAGTGGCCACGGCATTATTATATCTGATGATAAGGATGTTGTTCACTACCTGCGTCTCCTCGTCAACGCCCTCCCAATAGAAAGCCAATTGCAGAAGGGTCTTTGCGATCACCTCAACGCGGAGGTTCAGGGCGGAACTATTTCTTCCATAGCGGAGGGAACCAACTGGCTTGAGTACACGTACATGTGGCAACGCGTGCGGGTTAATCCTCTACTTTACGGACTTAAAATTGCTGATGTCCGAAAAGATCCACAGCTTAAAAGAGCTCGATATGAGCTTGTTGCGCATGCCGCAGAGCAGCTAGCTAATGCAGGAATGATTCGGTACAATCCACAGACTGGATCAATTGATACAACGGACCTTGGCAGAATCGCAAGTCACTATTACATCTCACACGAATCAATTGCAACATTTACGCAAAAAATGCGTCTTCCAGATGAATCGTGGAGAGTAACTCTAGATATGGGGAGTGCGATGAATATTGTTGCGTGTGCTGGCGAGTTCTCACAACTTCGTGTGCGACAGGAAGAACTAGATGAGCTTCGCAAGATTCATCTTTCTCTTCCTAAACAGGTTCAGCGCTTTGGTATTGTCGGGGAGAGCGCCGACGAAACAAGCGTGGAGTGGAAGGTTACTACACTAATGAAGGCTTACATTAGCCGAATTCAGGTTACCATGCACTCTCTTGCTTCGGATATTAATTACGTTGTACAAAATGCCCCACGTATTACGCGGGCACTATTTGAGATTGAAATGCAACGAAGTCATCCCATTACAACTTCCATCTTCTTGACGCTCTGTAAGTGTCTTGAACAGCGCACTTGGGAATTTGAACACCCACTTAAACAGTTTAATGTTGACTTTACTGATGCGGTGTACGATCATTTGGAAAAACGTCACCCAAGCATTTCAATGCTACAGGAGATGAGCGCACGTGAAATAGGTTCGCTTGTGCGAAACCAACGCTTTGGTGGTGTCATTGCTGGTCTTATCGCTAACTTCCCCTCTTTTGATCTTTCTGTGGACGTGCAACCGATTACTCGAACAATCCTTCGGATGAAAGTAACCATCACAGCAGGGTTTACATGGAACACTAAGTATAATGGCTCAACAGAACCTTTGTGGTTGTTTGTTGAAGACCAAGGCAGTAACTTTATCTTTCATAATGAGCTTTTGACCTTTAAACGCAAGGAGGCTGAATCTGGGGTGCCGCACGTTGCAAACATATCGCTTCCTATCGTCCCAGGGTATGACATGTACTCTGTACACCTTTACAGCGACCGATGGATCGGCTGCCAGGAGAGCCATACCTTTTCTATTTCTCACATGCAACTCCCGGATGAAAACTATGGAACGACGCAACTTCTACCACTAGCACCCCTTCGCCGTGAAGTTATCCCAACAGTCTACCACAAAATATACGAAAAATTCCCACAGTTTAATGCGGTTCAGACACAGGTATTCCACGCCATGTTTCACACCGATAACAGTATATTCCTAGGCGCACCTACAGGAAGCGGTAAAACTGTTGCAGCAGAGATGGCTGTACTTCGCATCTTTGAACAATACCCAGGTGCGAAGGTGGTGTATATTGCCCCGCTTAAAGCACTTGTAAAGGAGCGTTTAAAAGATTGGGTGAGCCGCTTTCAAAATAAACTTGGCCGGCGTGTGGTGGAACTTTCTGGTGACGTGACACCTGATATTTCTGCAATTATAGAGGCAGATATTTTATGTACAACACCAGAAAAGTGGGATGGTCTCTCGCGTAGCTGGCATGTACGTAGCTACGTGACAGCTGTGCGCCTGGTTATATTTGACGAGGTCCACATGCTCGGCTCAGATCGTGGCCCTATTCTTGAAGTAATCGTGAGTCGAATGCGCTATATTGGTTGGCACCAAAAACGACCGATTCGTCTTGTAGGTCTTTCCACGGCAGTGGCTAATCCCGAAGATCTCAGCTCATGGCTTGGCGTAGATAAGTCGTGGGCCTTGTTTAACTTTGACCCATCCGTGCGTCCTGTGCCAATGCGTGTTTACATTGCTGGGTATCCCGGCCGTCACTACTGTGCCCGTATGGCTAGCATGAATAAACCTGTTTATAATTCCATCTGTGAGAAGAGCCCTGATAAACCTGTTATTGTGTTCGTCTCTTCACGTAGACAGACACGTTTGACGGCGCTGGCTATAATTGGATTTCTTCTAATGGAGCAAAATACCGCAAAGTTTGTTCGCATGGATGTAGAAGAGGTCACTAAGTTGACGGAAACTTTAAGTGACCCAAATGTAAAGCATTGCATGCAGTTTGGTATAGGTATTCACCACGCGGGACTACTAGAGGTTGATCGTGTAGCGGTTGAAAATGCTTTTCTTTCAGGAAAGTTGCAAATTCTTGTAGCCACTTCGACCCTTGCATGGGGTGTAAACTTTCCCGCACATATGGTTGTCGTAAAGGGTACAGAATATTATGAGGGGAAAACTAAGACATACGTGGACTATCCCGTTACAGATGTTCTTCAGATGATTGGTCGTGCGGGTCGCCCTCAGTATGACACAGAAGGTGTTGCTCAGGTTTTTTGTTTTGATTTTAAGAAGGGATTCTACCGGAAGTTTCTCTATGACCCATTTCCTGTGGAAAGTGCACTACACAAGCAACTTCATGTTCATATAAATGCTGAAATTGTTGCAGGTACCATCGAAACACGGCAGGATGCTGTCGACTACCTCACGTGGACGTATCTCTTTCGCCGGATCACAAAAAATCCTTCGTATTACGGTGTCGAAGATAATTCTCCAAAGGCAGTTACCATTTTTGTTTCTGCACTAGTTGCTCAGGTTCTTGATGAACTTGAGGAATGTGGTTGTATAGAGACACCAGCAGATGACGAGGAAGGCGAAGACGTGAATCCGGACGCTCTCACCTGCACTGTGCTCGGGCGACTTTGCTCATACTATTATCTCTCACATCGAACCGTGCAGTATTTTGACCAAAAACTACTTTCTGACATCTCACACAACGATGTACTTCGAGCGCTATGTGAGGCACATGAGTTCGATGAGTTGCCTGTTCGCCATAACGAAGACAAGATAAACATTACACTGAGTCAGAGCCTTCCGCTTCCCATAAACACGAACGAAGCTGAATCGCCGCACGTGAAAGCATTAATTTTATTTCAGGCGCATTTTGAGCGGGGAGCCTTGCCCATTGCAGACTATTACACTGACCAACGTTCCACATTGGATAATGCCGTGCGTGTAGTTCAGGCAATGGTGGATGTTTCAGCAAATAGTGGTCACCTATACACTGCACTTAAATGCATGACACTCATGCAGTGCATCGTGCAAGGCCTCTGGTGGTATTCAAGTTCATTGTTACAGATTCCACATGTAACGAGTGAAATGTTACCCCTGATTAAGACTCATTGTGAAGGCATTGAGCACGCAGCGCAGTTAGCAAATGCACCACTAGCTATTTTAGAGAGATTCCGTGATGTTCTGATAAGCCAATGTGGTCTCTCAATCCGTCAAACTCGTGAATCGATGGCTGCAGTTAGTGGATTCCCGCTGATTGATGTGCAATTTACCCTCTCTCCTATTTTAGACGAAAAAATAGTAAACGAGGGCGAACTTTCATATGAACTTACGATACATCTTACGCGTCTATCCTTGCAATCCAAGAACGTTGTTGCACCTCGCTTCACAAAACCAAAGGATGAACAATACTGGGTTGTACTGGGAAACGAACAAACGGGTGAACTTGTCGCGCTCAAAAGAGTTAATCGACTCCAAAAAAGCGCGAGAGCTTCGCTACGATTTGAATGGGACGATGAATGGGCTGATTTTGCAGGAGCGGACGGTGTGGTGTCGCTCAATCTGTATCTTGTGTGCGACTCCTACATTGGACTTGATCAGCAGTACAGTTTTGACGTGCACCCACCTGCAGTATCTCAGAACTTAATCTGAAAAAAAAAAAAAAGATAGTTGCCATACTCTTATTGGTCAGTTCTTTATTTTTTATTTTAAAAGAAATACTACCAGAATCTGGGATTTAGTAAAAACAAAAAAAAAAAAAAAACATGAACAGGGCAGATATTCTGCAGGGGAACTATTTTATATAGCAGTACTTTTGTGCTTTACTTTCTCATGCTTACATTTTTTTTCTTTACTTTGGTTAATATATATATATATATATATATATATATTTTTTTTTTGGTTCTTCTTTTAATATGTTAAAATGTTTTTTTCAAAGGCTGAACTTGAGAAGAGCCGAGGAAGAGAAGGTGGAAAAAAAAAAAAAGGGGGGCTCTCAGTACTTTTCCCTATTTCTCTCTCACCCCCTCCCTTTTTATTCCTCCGCTCTCTTTTTGACGGACAGTGAATGCCGCGACCCCTAAGACTTACTGGACGTTGCTTCTGGGGCCGTCGAGCGAAACCGTCTGGCCCTATTTCATACACACTTGTGAAGAGTGGCCAATCGCCACTGAGCCTTGTTGGGAATTCATACTATGAAAGGCGATTTGCCAAGAGCGGTGATCTTTCGAGTTCTACAAGCCTGCGTCTTTCTTCTTCGCTGCCGCAGCTTAGTGTGGGGGACATTGTGATTAAAATGGGATCTCCCACCCCGCAGGCTCTCCGCGAACGACGTGTGGCGGACGTGACGGGGATTCAGACGAGTTACTTGGATGCCTCGGAGCGCCAAACAAGAGCTCTGTCTTGCATTGACGATGTTTTAAACTCGATGCATTTGCACAATGGCCACGAGGTACCGGAGCTGAACCGTGGTGTTCTTGCTGTTGGGCGTTTAACAGTCTTCTGTGCATATCAGCAAAACCGTGGCGCAAAGACGTCATTATTAATTTTAGAAAATGCGGCGGGAGCTTTGGTGAAGCGTCGTTCTCTGTCTTACACTACAGAGACGGAGGGCATTCAGTTAGTGCGTGTGATCGCGGAGCATTGCAATGCTTTGGCGGCACAAGAAGCCTTTTTGCATCCGGTTGCCCGAGCTGGCACCGTTACAGCTTTGCGTATTCAAGCCTGACACAGAATTGTAGTTATATATATATATATATATATATACATACATATACTCAATAAGTGGTATCGGGTGACATCTACTCTAGTTCCAGTACCAGGACAAGGACAACAAAGATAGTATTTGTTCCAAATATGATGTGTCTACCAGGGTGACATACGAATGAAAGTCCCATTCACATGATTCCCTAGCGCTCTCTCTTCGAATTATCTTCTTTGAAATACATACATCGATTGATGCCTTTCCTTTTTTTTTTTTTTGCAGTTTCAATAGAAAAACAACAACAAGTTATCATTAGCGATGCCGAGTGGGCCCAAGTCGGGTAAGTTCATGAATCGCCACGCGATGGAGGCCCGCGAGCGCGCGGAGGAGCGCAACGCAAAGCAGAAGGCTGACCAAGCAAAGGCCCGCGAGGATGCCATGTGGGCCGACGACGACCCCAAGGCCTCAAAGCGCGCGGGCAAGCAGCGCGAGGCGGAGGCAAAGGCCCGCGAACTGATGGATCGCCGCGCGGAGCGGCGGGAACAGCTCGCCGTGGAGGAGAGCGAGCTCAACTCGAAGGCCCCACAGAAGGTCGTGCGCCGGCAGATCCAGAAGGACCTCACCAAGATGGCCACCGAGAAGGACAGGGGGCGGGCGGGCGAGCCGCCGAAGCCCCAGCAGCAGCAGCAGGAAGAACAGCGGCGCGGCGGGGCAGTCGCCGTCGACGCGGAGAGCGCGCCGCTGCCGAAAGGCAACCCGAACTCTCGTGAAAAGCATGCGGAGGTGCCGGCGGAGACCACCGCGGCGACGATTGAAGACAGGCACATGGGCAAAAGGGCCCGCGTGCTGTACAAGAAGTTTTGTGAGGCGCAGCGGGAGGCGCTGGAGGAGGAGCGGCCGGGACTGCGCAAGTCGCAGTACAGCGACGTGCTCTGGAAAATGTGGCAGAAGAGCCCAGAGAACCCGTTTGTGCAGCGCAGTGAGATGCGGTCTGCCGAGTGGCTCGAGCAGAAGCGTCGCTGGATAGAAGGAGACGAAGAACTCAGCGACGAAGAAGAAGGCATTTGAAGGGGTTCAAAGCGCGAATGCCGTGGTGTGAGAGTGGGGGGGGGAATAACGCGTGTTTATTTGACTTGCGTTCCAGGTGTACGGACCCAAAAAACGCTTTCAGAGACACACACAGACACACATATATACACATATCTATAGGGCAAAACAACTATTTCTAATATTATTCATTCGCCCAGGAAAATTATATATTAATTATTTTTTTGGTCTTACCCTCGTAGTTACAATTTAAGCCATTGTGAATATTTTTGTGTTACAATACATATGTATATATATATATATATATATTCTTTAGTTCTCTATTGATTTTGTGTCTCCGCTTTCAGATCCGCACATTCAGTTTTTTTTTTTCGCTTTTTTTTTTTTAGTCGGCTGCGATTGTAGGTTGTACATATAGAGTACCTTCTGCGTTTACTCAATAAAGGGTTACCTCAGTGTAACAGACTCTGTAAGTCTCCCATTGCGCATACCCAGACACACCCACACACACACACAAATTATTTCATTGTAGTTATATTCGCCTTGATCTGATGTATCGATCCAATCGTCCATCGAGTCGTCCGCGTCGCCGCGGCAATTCGCCGGATGTCGCCTTGCGCACCGTACCTCCTCCCCCTGGCGACGTTGTCTCTTCGACCTTTGCAAACATGGACCTGAGCATGACTCGCGCGGCGATGGCCGAGTACGCGCGCCGCTGCGAGGAGCTCTCCAACGAGAACGAACATCTCCGCGTGCAGCTCCGCGACCAGGCGTCGGACTCCGTGAAGGTGGTGCAGCACCTCGAGTCGCGGCTCGAGTGCACGGAGGCCGCGGCGGCGGAGCAGCAGCGCGAGATCTGCCGTTTGCTCTCGAACGCCGCCGACGAGAGCGCGGAGCTGCGGCAGGAGTACGACCGCATCATTGAGCAGCGCGACGAGCAGGTCTCGCAGTACGCGGTGCTCACGAGTCGCCTGCAGACGGAGCTGAAGTCCGCCTCGCAGCACGTGCGGCAGCGCGAGGAGCACCGGCTGGAGCTGCAGCGCCTGCACGGGGCACTCGAGGAGCTCGCCGCGCGACACGAGAGAGAACTCACCGCCATGCGCTTTCAGGCTGTAGACCGGAAGATGCGCCTCGTCGCGCTCGAGCAGAACATGCGGGACAGCTTCCGCGCGCAGGTCGAGGCGGAGTCCGCGCGACTGCTCGACGTGAAGTCGCGCGCGTTGCTTGAGGACCACAACGAACTGCAGCGCGAGCGCGTGCGCCTCACGCAGGACATTGATGGGCTCGTGCAGCTCACCACCACAATGACCTCGGAGCGGGCGGAGGTGGAGCGGAAAGGTAAGCTTCACCAGCATGCGTGCCGGGAGGCCCTTCGCCGCATTGTGCATGGCAATCGCCGTGCCCGCGAGTCGGAGATGAAGACGCAGCGCCTCGAACAGCGTTTGAAGGAGTTCCAGGAGGAGCGGCGCACACTGCGCGAGACACTCACGCGTGAGTACGAGACACAACTGAAGGAGCGCGATGCGACAATAGAAGAGATGCGCGACTCGCTACGCTCGCACCGCGCGGAGCTTACCCGACTGCGGCGCATTGCGGCCACTGTCGTGAGTCAGCGCTCGGACCTCGAGCGATTCTTCTACGTTGCCCTCAGTGACGTGCGGCGCATGCGTTCCGACAAGAAATCTTTATCCGCAACCACGGCGGCCCACGCCATTTCCAATGGCCACCGCCACATGAACGGCGACAGAGGCACTGGGCGAGTGGTGAAGAAGCACGGGGCGACCATCATTTCAGCGCCGAACCAGCAGAGACCGCAGGAGACCCCGTCGCAACTGCAGGCATCGCTCCATACGCAGCCGCTGCATCTCCCGACCGTGGGAACGCTTAGCGATAGAGTGGGGAATTCGCCACACCCACCACTGGTCATGCCGCATCCACCATCGCGCGACTCTGGCAGCCCCGTGACATTTATGACACAACCGGCGGCAATGGAGTACTCAATGGGCGCCTCATCAGTGCAAAACCGGTTGGGCGTAAGCCTCGGCAAGGGCGACGGGGCATACCTCGAGGATCTCTCGTGGGAGGACAAGGAGAGAATCATTAAGGCGTTGCTGTTCTTTATTAACCGTACGTGTTATCAGAAGCTACCGGGAGCCTTGCCGGCGTCGCAATCCGAAGAGGAGGAAGAAGAGGCGATAAATAAGCTAGGTGAAGTGGTGTCATGTAAAATAGACACAGGTACGGTGGTACCGCTCAAATGTAAGGAGAGTAAGGAATAGGTTTTTCTTGCATCTCCAAAGGAGGAACGGAGGGGAGAGCGAGAGAAAAAAAAAGAGCGATGTCACATATGGGAAAAGAAGTAAAAGAAACTACTTGATTGTACAAATGCTCTTATTTTCCTATGGGTGGTTTTGTTTTGAAAACTCAAAGAAAAGAAAACATCTACACACTTATTATACTCTCAGTGCAACTATATGACTTGTGCTTCTCCATTGGTTGCTATTCATTCTTTTCTATTTGCTGTTGTATATCAGTTGAATGACAATCTATACATAGGCTTGTCCATTTAGATGTACATTCTGAAGTAATGCAAGGCTACAAATTTTTTATTTTACTTTTCCTCTCTTATTCTTTCTATATATATATATATATTCTATTAATCTACTCTTTACGCAAAGCCGCCTCTTACTTGTTTTTGCTTTCCTTTTTTCATCTTTACACTTCAGAATAGTAATAATATATATATATATATATATATATATAGAAACAATGAACGTTGAAGATCCTTTTGCGGGTGACTTGGAATCTCTCAATGCGATGATGGCAGAGTTTTCCACCAAACAGTCCCGCACTGCCACCGCGACCACTAGTGCCGCCGCGCGTCCCCTTCCCACCGCAGCCGCGGCGCCTTCTCCCACCGCAGCCGCAGCGCCTTTTTCTTTTTTGAAAACTCCGCCGCCTTCTGTTCCGCTCGAGGGCCGCCGCGCGCGACTCCCTCCCGCTGCGACGACAGCCGCCGGTGGAATACCCCGCGCCGAAGCCCCGCAGGCTCCACCGAAGCAAAGCGCCCGCATGCCGTGGGAGGACGACGAGGACGCGGCGGAGGCGCACACGAAAGGCCCTGTTGGGCAAGAGGGCAGCGGCTTCATGGCTTCTGCTCCTGCTCCTGCGCGTGAGCCGCAGCACGTGGACTCCTTCGCAGTGCCCTGGGACGATCCCGCGCCATCGCACCCCGCCACGACTGCCACTGCTACTGCTACTGCTACTGCTACTGCTACTGCTACTGCTACTGGTACTGCTACTGGTACTGCTGATGCCGAGGGGAGTGCGCAGCGCAGCTCGCTTGTCGCCGTGTCGGCGGAGCTGGTGGCGCAGTACAGTGCACTCGCCGCGGCAGAGCACAGCGCGGAGGCGGAGCTGCTGGAGCTCGAGACACGCGGGGCTTCGCAGCGCATGGCAGTGGCGCAGGCCGAAGAACAGACGACCGCGGAGCTCCAGCGCCTCCGCGCAGATCACAACGACCGTCTCCGCAATGCCCGCGCAGCGTTCGCTCGCGTGGCGGCTGCGCAGCGCGACGAGGCCGCTCCCACCGCGCGGGCACAGTGCGCGGCGCGGCTGAAGGAATTGGAGCGCGCAGTGGAGGCGGCGCGCGGTCGCGTGGCGGATCTCACGCAGCAGCGCGAACTGCTACTGCGCGGCGAGGCGTTCAGCACAGAGCGCGTGTGTGCGGCGGTTACCGCTGCGGGGCAAAGCGGTGGCGGAGTGGAGGCCCGTGTGGCGGCCGCCGCGGGGATTGTGCGTGAGCGGTACGAGGCGGAACTGCGCGGACTCGCGCGCCGCGTTTCGGACTTTGTGCGCCGCGAGACACGCAATGCCGCATTGAATGTGCGGGCGCAGCGACAGTCCGCCGCGCTCGACGCCATCGCCGCGCGCAAGGCGGCCACCGCACAGTTTCTCAGTGATCACATTGCGCGACAGAGCGCACATGTTGCGCAGCGCGCGGAGGCCAAAGCGGCGCGGTCCGCCGCCGTCCGCGAGCGCCGCGGCGCGACAGCGCATGCATTGCGCGATGCGGCACAGCAGCGCACTGCGGCGGCCACACGTGCCGCCGCATTACAGTCCGCTGCGGCGGCGGATCGCCTCTTGCAGCGCGCCGCGCAGTCCGCGGAGTCCCGCGCGGACGCCGCGGCAAAGAAGTGCGCCGCCGCCGCCGCCGCGGCCCTTGCGGAGCGCGAGTCGCGCGTGTCGCAGTGCGCCGCGCGGGCCGCGGCGTCCGCGCGGGAGTGCGCCGCGGAGTGCG
>JASANW010001219.1:0-23893 GCA_030849725.1 Trypanosoma boissoni
GGTATTGTGTTCTTACCACTTGTCATAGACGTCGGTTTGATGTAGGTGCGCATTGCAATAATTCGGAGACTTACTTGGTCATTTTTTTTTTTGGCTCTCGATTTATTTTTGTGGATGTAGGAAAGGCTAGATGAGGCCAACTCGATAATATATATATTTTTTTATATTTACACTGTTGATTAATTGATATTCAAAACGTAAGGAAATGAATATGTTTCACTCTTTGTGTATGAATGTGTGTATTGTTGCTGTACTATTTTTTTTTGTGTTTTTGTAATCGTTGTTGTTTGCATTTGTTATGTTGCACTGTGTCTTTGTTCTTTAACTTTGTGAATTTGCGATACTATCAATCGATAAAGAAAGTATATAGCTTTTACTTGAAGAAATATAAAGGAAGAACATAATTTTTTTATTTTTTTTTTGGGGGGGGAAGGCGTAATACTTCCCATTGCTTGGCGAAGAAGAAATGGATGAATTGCTGCTCTCGGCAGGTATAACTTCAGCTGATGATTCGTTAGTGGAACATGTGGATCTGAGAGATTCAACAGCGGAGCTGATGGTATCAGACCTACAGCCTCGAGAGCTTGTTGGTGTGGATGATGGGGACTACAGCACGGAGAGTTCGGTTGCTGGTCTTCAGCACCACTCCGAGGTGCTTCAAGCATCCTCAAGGCGTCAAGCGCAACGGTCAACTAGGAACCAAGAAGATCCCGGGACTACGGTGAAAGAACGTTCTTCTATTTTGCCTGAAGTTTACCGTCACTCCAGCAAAGCTTCTCCCAAACCGGTGTGTACTAATTCGCTTGGCCTTTATCCCACCGATCATCTTCGAGGGGGTATTGAAGAGATTACCTCAATAAATTTGGAAGACCTTGTCAAGTATAGGTCTTTTGACCTTCTGTCAAGAGCATGGCCGTTGGTGCCTTTATCTGTAAAAAATCTTACTTGCGCCCCTTTTGCACAACTTCCGGAACTTCCTGAAATAATGAATATACGACACCCAGATACTGACCAAGTGGCCCATTTTATGCGACTTGTAGCTATTGAAATTGCAAAACGGCAAACCTCACCCACGTTGGTATTCCTTAGGTCATTACTTGTGAGAGCGGCAGTAAACTTAGAAAATAAAAAGTCTAAGGATGTTTCCCTTTCAGTGAACAGCTATCCTGAGGATTTACCCCTGCCGGACTGGGAAACGGAGGATCGTCTGGACATCAATGACGAAGAAGATCTAAATGTGAACTCCAAAATTATGCGCTCGACAGATTCTAGTGAGATAGATTCTATTGATTGGACAGTAGCACTTCTATCACAATCTTTACAACCCAGAGTCCCTTTCGGTATTCTTTCTATGCTCCATAGCGTCTTGAATCGTTGTGGGATACATTCATTAAGCAAGACACTAAACTCATGGGGGGTGCAACATCTTACTCGACTTCTTTTCATTCAAATTGAAGGAGAGGTGTCAAGTATGAAAGAGACAAGTTCGCATAATCAGTGGCTTAAAAGTGCTACCGCTCTTTTGTTTAAAATTGTTCTTGCGACAAAAAAAGTGGACAAATTTTTTTCGTTGCTTCGATGGATTTACAAGCATCAAGACATAGTAGGAAATCTGGACATGACAGATCTAGATTCGTGGATCACCGCTATTGAAGCGTGCTCACAACCCCGAATGCGTTTACCATTTACTGTGTCTTTGACTAAAGCGTCTTGGATACCATTAGTTTATTCAGTAGGGTTGGAGTTTTTGCGTAGTGTAGTTGGCTTTTGTGTTATTCAAGAAGGTGATGAAGTCCAGGGTGTTTTTTTCTCCAAGCAGGGTATTTACAAAATTGATCTAAAGCCACCATATCGTATTATTGCCGAAAATAAAGACTCTCATTTAGACAATTGTCGAGGAGTGTTTGTTGAAGAGAATTACATAGCTGTTCAGTATGATCGCGCGAATGTCGTGGGGTTTTACGATATAGAAACATTACAGGAGAGACGTGTTTTGGAAACTGACGGAAGATTATCAAGTGGGGAGTTTCAAGTGTATACTGGATCTGGAAATATAGTCACGCCACACTATTTGTACGATAATATGAATCCGAAATACCCCTGCTTTTATCCTTTAACGTTTATGAAGGGAATAGTTGAGCCGGGTACATTAGTTATTCCTACGACTACAGATTCTCTTAGTGTTCAATTTTATTTGTTTCCACGATACACATCAAAAGACACCGCAATGGAACTTATCCAGATAAATGTTTCTATGAAACTATGGCTTTCTATAAAGTTAAATGTGGATTCGAGTAATTCAACTCTTTCTATTATTTTCGAACACGGAGATGGTGTCATGGTCGAGGTACGTGAGCCATTACAAGAGAACTGGACTCTATGGAGTGCCTGTATGCATTGCATTCATGGCGTTGCAGTGTGGTCTGTCTACAGGGATGGCGTATTGTTTGAAGGGAGTGGAGTGGAAGGTACAGTTTTCAAACCGCCTGTAACTGCGGCGTCTATCAATTTTATTCACGGTACCTTTAGTGGATTTATCTCGGGATTTCAATTATGGTCTAAATCCCAATCGGTGATGGAGCTCCTTGCATCGGCGACAGGTAAATTCGCTGATACATCTTCTTCAACTATGATGTGCTATTTTAAAATGAATGAAGGTTCCGGATGTTGCTTTCAAAACTCAATTGATACTCACATATGGAAAGGTTCTGCCCCGATGTGGTCTGTCCCGGAGAAAATTCCCTTTAAGAGTGATACACAAAAAGTAGAAATATTTCCATATTTGCCCTCTGAGGATTACTACATCGCAACGAGCGAGTACGAGACTGTGATTGTAGAAAACGGGTTCTGCACATGGATAAATATGGATGGGCTGATTTTGGAACAACAGCTCTTTAATGTTAATTCAGGTGAACTGTATTTTTTCTGTACGCACACAAGTCGTATGTACAGTATGATTTCAAAGAAAAATGCCCTTCTGTGTATCCAAACACAATTTCCAACGTCTAGAGTCATTAATGAACTGGCGAGTGTGAAAAGTAGTGAGGAGGTGGGTGCTAAAGTTTTAGATTCGGCTAAAGCGAAAAATTCATTAACACCAACGTTATTCTCTGAGTTCCTGCTACATCGAGTGAATTGGGCAATATTATTAAATATTGGTAGTGGACATCGGTCAACTGGTAATGAGTATTTTTTTTCATGGGTATACGGGGCCCCAGTATCTCCCAGAACATTCTCCAGACTTGTTGACATTTGTGGCGAACTTATAGGTTGTATTGGATCCTCAAGTACATTGGAATCTGAGTTTACACATCTCCTTCTCTGCGTATGTGGCCGATTGCTTACTCAACAATTGCGCAAAATGGGACGCGCCTGTCCCCCAACATTTGGACGAATGATCGTGGAGATGTATGAGAACGTAAAGAAATTTGGATCCAATACCGAGACGGGAAGGTTCTTGCCTGAGTTGCAATTCATTTTTTCTCATCTTCATGATGTTTTTCTTGCCGAGTGCGTTAGTCACATATACCAACTTGAACGGATTATGGAAGCAAACAAACTTATAGATGTAAAAGAGATTTTGGTTCCGGGTTACTTGTCTTCACTAGTGATTTGTATGATGGAGAAAAAGGACAGGAAGCCCTTTATGGCATTTCTTAGTCGCCTTAAAGATGAGTGTTTAGAAGAATCGGATTCGTTTTTGAGCGGTCGATGTGCATCACTGAAGGCATCATCCGCTGCTTTAACTACGCTACTTGGTGCACTTTCACATTCGAATAATTCTCAATGGCACCTCGTTGTAATAGCGTTGATGAGTTCTTTATGTAAAGGAGTTCTTCGCACGTTTGATCGTCGAATGCCTTCTTCACGCTCCTCTAAGAGACGTACAACTGAAGAGCTTGAAATTCTTCAACAAACTTCTATTGGGGTCGTTATTTTCCCTATTGCTCACATAATGTCTGATATTGAATTTGATCGCGATGTGGCGGAAGAGGTGCTTCCCCTTTTAAACGAAATGCGTGAGGTGTTAACTTTGTATGCACCGCAGACAGCGCCGCGTTTGGTGACGCATTCCTTCACCGAGCCACACAAAATCACAACTTCACTCGCGTCGACGTGTACAAGACGTTTAGATTTGCGGTATGCACAGAATATTGAAGTGTTTTATGAGCATTCGCGAACCGATGATTTGCCACAAGTAATGGTCTCTTTACTGAAAAATGATTACACGAGAGTAACAGAGACATTAGATGAGCATATTATTTTTAATTCTGGTGGAGAACTTGAAATTATTTGCAATCCCACTGTGAAAAACAAAGAAACAGTAGTCATGGTCAATGCCCATATAGAGTTAAAAACGGAGTCCACGCATTGGATTAATGAGATTTGCGTTGCGCTTAGTCACGCTATTATTCGTATCACACGCCAACTTTTACTTACAGATCTTCCAAATGCGATAGTATTTCCCCGTGAAAGCGTGTTTCGAGGTGGTTTGTCTCATGATGTGCTACAAGAGCATCAGGTGCAAACCACAACGGAGGAACGCATGCTCGACAGAACGGAAAAAATGAAACTTATACAGCTTTGTGAGGAATCAACCACAGCCACAGTGAACGCTGCGAAGACTGATGATAATCTTTTGGGCGAATGGAAAGCATTGTATGCTGCAAGACGCATTCCGTACCAAGACCGCCTCGAATTGCTACTGCGGTGGTTCTGTGCCGTACACGTTTGGCATTCCCATCGGCCGCGAAGTGTTTCTCTGAAGGAAGCGCTTGCTGAAACACTGGATGTACTTCGTAAGAAATCGTTTCTCATACTGGAAGCAGTCCAACAAGGGCATGAAGGCGTTATGTTGGAGCGGGCACGGTTTTTATTAATAATGGTAAATCCACGTTCCCGGCTTGAGGCTTTTTTAGCAGAGCACCAACAAACTGAGGAGCCATTAGCGAGCATCCCACAGTCATTTAGCGCACGCGTGATGCCTACCGTGCAGTCATTGACGAGTATGACTTCTTTTTCACGCGACAGGACAGAAAGCCGAGGCGCCACTTTTATAAGACGCGTGGCAGCAAGTGCTTCAGATATTTCTATCTTGCATCAAGCCGATGTGGGTAGTATTTTACAACCACGCACTTCGCTTTTGGGTGCGGGTGCTGCAAGTAAGTGTATGTCTTGCAGTCCGGAAAGTGTTTCGTCTCAGATACTTAGCTTTTTACTTTATGGATACGGTAAGTATAGCAATGAACAGATGATAGAAGCAATGGTTATAAAAGCCCAACAGGCCGATTTGCATGCGGCTGCGTACAGGCTACAAGAAGAGTTGTGCTCTGCCTATCAATGCAGTGAAAGTATGACTTCACTAATTGTGTGTTCTCACCTTCTTTATAGGGAATCGACACACTTGCTTTACAATAATCCAAAGGAAAATGCGGGAACAGATACTCTGGCTCAAAATTCTCCTATGCCCTATAAGAATCCTGAAAGTTTGCGAGATGAATCGTCTACAGATCATCACTATATTGAATTAATGGTTGGATGTGGCTTTCAAAGAGAGCTAGAACTTCAGAGATCATTCTGTAGTTTTGTACATTCAGTTTTACAAAATTTTTTAAATCGTTGTGAAGATCGAATTAAGACGGATCACGAAGTGGTTGAGGTGATTTCTCTGTGTGCGACCTTTTGTCATCCATGGGATAGTGTTGATATGTCTATCATTCGCCCCGCAAAGATTTTTCGTGTACTAAGTAAGTCTATACTTGCACCAATAAATACTGTATCACCACCTTTACCATCCTCGCCCGATTCTTGTTCTTGTGACACGGAGTCATGGTTTATTTTTCTCAAGGAACGCGGTATATTTAACTTATTATCTCGTGCTGTCTTTATTCCAAACGCTCTGCAATCTTCTTCTGATAGAGTCAGTGTTGTGGAAGGTGACACTCTTGGAATACATGCGGAGAATGTTGATGTTTACTTTTTAGCCCGAAATAACTGGTGTACACTAAAAAATGGCACCCGAATGTGCCAAACAAATTGCGAAAATGATTACTTTGCGGACTTTGCAAGTGGTTGCATCATAGCGGATATACCTGAAGTACTTTACTTTGAAGTAACAGTGGAACTTTTTCTTAGCGATAAAGCGCTGGTTTCGATAGGTATATCGAGTACACAATCACCCTCTAGCGAAACAAAAGGAGAAGATAATTCAATAGTGTTTTCCTCTGAAGGCTCAGTTAAATACAAAAATGCATTAAGTCGATTTAGTAATCGTTGGGCTGTGGGAGATGTAATTGGCTGCGGTGTGTTAGCACCATTCAATAGTGTGTTCTTCACTCGAAATGGGGTATTTTTGGGAATTGCTACGAATTGCACATTCACCACAATGCGGCCTTATATTATTGTTCAGGCACTTTCGAATTTGGTAAAACTTGTGGTCAATTTCGGAGAGCATAGTCCTTTCGCGTTTGACATTGCTTCACTTCACAGCTCTTCAAGGACGCATTTAACGTCACCTACCATGCTTGGCGATAGTGCCTTTGTAACTGCGCATTATTTAGTTGTTTTGTGTTTTAAGAATCTTTCGCAACATGAAATAAGTGAATGTATTGTCAATCAGGATTCTGTATGTGCTCTTCTCGAGGCGGCGGCAACTTTCCTTTGCGACATTGTATTGGAACTCGTTTCTCGCCTAAAGCATTTGGCCGCAGATGGAGGTTCTTGCAAGAGTAATTCTATAAACCGATCTTTACAAAATGGGAGTATTCTTCTCGCACGACTTTTCCGCATCGTTGATGTTGTAACAGACTGCTTTCAATTTGATGCAGTTACGAACTTGACACATTTTGCAATGTTAAGATTGTGCTCGGTGACGTTAATAGACGCACATGATATTTGGACAAAAGTACGTGCGGCTCGGTGCATTGGCAACATTGCTCGTATTCTTCGACAGGACTATTTAGGTGAAGCCATACAAACGTTACAACACTATGTCACACCTGACGCTATTGTCAATTCTTTAACGGAACTAGCGCGTGGAAAGTCATTTATGGAGCGCCAACTTTCTGTTTTTATACCGCGATGGAAAGGTGGCTTGACGACGGTGCACGGCAAAGGGGTTTTCTACGGCTCTTCCCCCATGCCCTCCAAAGGCACTCACATGATTGGCTTTCGCATTCGCCGAAAACAACAAGAGGGTCGCGGGGTTGGGGCTCCGCTGGGAGGGTGCTATTATGTGGGCTTAGCACACGGCAACCCGACAATATCGAATGTGTCAAGCCTTATTACACGAAGTGATGTCTACGTGCTTCAAGATACAGATGATAACGATCAAGTGCGTCACCTTCTTTTACGTCAGCATTGCATTCCACGCAGTGCGCATCGCCGAATATACGGGAATAATGATACGGTTTGGCTGGAATTTAACGCAGACGTTGGTGAGATCACATATTATCGTGACAACATGGTTTTGATTGGACTAGCTTTTGCTAGCATTCAAACTAATGATGATCTATACCCAATTGTCTTTCATTTCAATCAGGATGCGAGTTGTGAGTTGATTCAATCCCCAACTCCCTATGAAGACCCATGCGCACTACAACTTACAGAATTGCGTCGCAGCATGGCGGTACATGCACTACAACAGCTTCATGTTGCTCCCATCTTCAACATTGCTGTTTCGCAGTGGGTTCATCGATTTTTGACACGCTCTTGTCAGAATCTTGATAAGTGTCTTGTAGCATTAGCTATTTTGGGTGGTGAAAAAAGTTATGAGTTTTGCCATCATGAAACTCATGGTGCTGTTGTTGTGGATTCTGTGTCAGTTTTTGCCTCCAAGGCCGTGGCGTACCTTGAAGCCGATGGGGATATGCGCTTATTCTCTACAAAGCTTTCACGTCTCAAGTCTTCCTTTGTACGGCCTCCTCTTTTCTCCCTTTCCGATGGTGAAGGTTTTAATTGTGCTGCGCAATTGATTTCTGAGCTTTCTCGAATTTTGCATGAGGCATCTGCCATCGCACCACTCCTGCACTCTGAAAAACAACGAAGAATACAAATTGAAAAGGAGTTTTCTGAAAAGATCTCCGATTCTGTAAGTTTGGAATACATAGGCTTGTTAAGTCTTTACAAGTCCTCGCGGAATACGTTGGGAGTTAACAGTGTGGTTCGGGATAAAGCTATCCATGCTATTAGGCCGTCAACATCTTCTTCATTTTTGTGTCCTTCGGAGAACGATAAACAGTGTATTTCAGGAACACCTGTAGTAATAGATCAACGACTTTCTACACCTTCACTTTTTACACCGAATCCATCCATAGGAATTACATCCGGAAATGGTTATTCTGTTATACGAGGAAATCTTTTACTTGAAAACAAGTTTTCTTTTGCTGTTACATTTACAACAGCGAATCAAAATTCATTATTTTATGTTGGAATTTCGTCAGAGACCGAGCATGTTGTGGAGCCTCGAAAAGTTTCCCGTTGCCCCAAAACGTGGGCATTGTGCAATAAAGATACCTTGGAGACAAACAGTGTTAATTGCTCAGTAATGCCTGGTATGATTTTTAGTGCTGAACATGAATTATTTAAATCCGGCGATGTGATTTTAGTACAAGTGAAGCGCTGTGAAAGAACTGCATCATTTTCTCGCTTACGTGGTGGCAAACTGGTGGATTTTGGTGTATTGTTTGAATCCATTTGTGTAGACGAACACGTTCGACCTTTTGTATTGGCTCCGAAGGAATCTACTGTGGTCTTCTCTTTTCTTGGTGGTCACACTTTTCCTGCGCGACACATATTTTCACTAAACAGCAGGAATACATCGAACTGGAAAACTGCTACATCACCTACGCATTGTATTGTGTGTGAAGTAGAGCTTTCGGTGATATGGTATGAAAGTGATAGCGATGTATGCTTGTGTAGTGACTGCTTTAACAGTTGGCAGTATCCCCAAATGATGTTTCATATATCAAGACCTGAGTCGCCTATTCCGGATTTTATTGTTTCCAGATGTAGTCCGAAGGAATTTTTGGTGGGAGGTGTCGTGGAGCTTGCGGAGAATCCTATTCTTACGTGGTCAACAAATCAAAGCGTAAACGTCGACATTCGAGATACTATTTGTATGGCCAGGTCTGCAAATGCTTTTGCAACGTTAAACTCGCTTACCATGTCTGGAAACTCTCGGGTGGATGTTTCTCTTACCCATGTAGCCGGTGTGAATGGGTTTCCTTTTGGTGGATTGCTACATTTTACTCCTTCATGGCGTGTCGGTAGTGTTACTTCAAAGAGTTCTTTTGTAAATTGTGACTCTCTCTTAATAAGTAGCACCATCATTCCTCGTAATACGAAAGTGATTTTTGGACTGCACTTTACTCCTGTTGAGGTAGGTCAATTCCTAAACACTTCATCTTTTTTTGTCGGTGTTACAAATCTTCCATCTTCTGGGGTTACAAGCAATGTTGATCTCGAGCATTCTATTGCAAATAATAATATATGGGGTACGTGGTGTGACACCAAATCAAAGATATCCGCTGCTCAGCATGTGTTTATTCTTGTTGACATGACACGAGGTTTTTTATCGATGAGCTCATCGCTTTTGGGGCTTCATTTAAATCCTGTTGTAGTGACAGGTAACTGTTCTGTGGATGACGAAGAAAATGGCCTACGCGTTGCTATTTTTTCTGGTGATCGGTGTAAAGTAACCTTTATAGATGGGTTTATCTCATTAAATGAGATGCTAGCGAACCCTAGTCCCTCGCCTATTGGTATAGGTATTCTCCCCGAAGATGCTATACAACCCGGAGGAAATATTGGGACGAGATCTTCCTTTTTACTTGACTCTATTGGAGAAAATATTACCGACAGTTCTTGGAATTTTACACAATTGGTAAAGGAAGAAAAGGCAGGAAGTTTGTTTTTTATTGGTGATACTCTTACTATTTATCAGGAAAAACAATACCTTTTCGTTTATAGGAATGGACTATTGATTGTAACTCGTTTTCTTTCAGAAGAATTTTTACTGAAACCGCATCGGCTTGTCATATACTTCTCCACTCGTGGGATGATTGCCAAAACGGTCCCACCACCATATGGAAGATATCATATTGCTAAAGTTATACAAACCTGTGGAAGTGAGGTGGGCATAGTGGAATGTATTTGCCCTTGTCAAGGTGGAAAACGATACGCCGTGCGACGAAAAGATGTTCGGTTTTGTGCCCTGGCCGTTGATCCTGTTAAAGCACAGATAGGTACCTCTGTAGCATTTAAGTCTGAAACTCCTAGTACGCCGAGACGGGGTATAGTTACTTCTGTTGAAAACAATTCCGTTAATGTCCGCGATATTGAGAGTAAGAGCACTTTGTTTTCTGCAGGAATGAGTGCACTTTATCTTATGGAAAATGAAAGTTCTGATTTGGTCCCCGAGGGACCGTATCTTCTTCTGGAACCACCATCAAGTATGGTAACAAGAGTTTTTGAAGTTGGAAAGTCAAAGGGTAGACTTCAAGGAAATTATTCTTTTAATGGGATCATGTTTGATTGTAAAGTTCACGAAACTATTGTGCTTACTGGTTTGTCTGTTTTGACACACGCTTCTGGACGACATCGCGTTGATGTATATTTTAAAAAAGGTTCTCATCATACATATGAACGTGATTCAGCTGCGTGGACTAGAGTTTTTTCAAACCTTGTGGGGATGCGTGCTGAACGGCAATTTACTGTCACTTTTTCTGGAATACATGTGGAAACCAATAGTACATTTGCACTCTATATTAATGCGTCTCATAACTGCGGTGTTGGGCATTACACGAAGGAGGACGGTTGCTGTGGATCCATATCTACAATAATGGATGGCGACGGTGTGATAACTGTTTTGGTTGGCCGGTCAAGTGAAAGCAGCACGGCCTTTTCGGAATCGAGCGGCGCACCGCGAGGGTTTTGTGGATCGATTATATACATGCAAAGTAACGACACACAGCCACATGTAATGGATGGTGGAGCCTCATTAACTTTCCCTTCTGAATTGGTGCAAATCGGATCGGATGCAAAAGATGATATGTTTGTACTTCGAAGTTGTCCTCCTGTCACGCGACCTGTGTCTTCCGTAGAGTTCATTGTCCATGTTTTTGAAAGTCCTATAGCGATAAGAAAATTATTGCTTCCCATATTGATTCGCTCTGGTGAAATTAAACACCTAGTTGGACCTGCTCATGTACGAGTATCCGTATTTTACTCCGTTATAGATGAACTTAAAGGAGTAGAGGGTTCAGAAAGAAATTGGATTTGGGTCCACCATGAAATAGTGACACTTCATACTGGAACCACTGTTATCCGCATCGAGGATGTATCTTTACGTTTGACAAAAGGAACCTACCTTTTCACCGCAACATGTGGAGACGTTACAAAAGATATGCTCGAGGAAAACAGAAGTAACTCTCTTGTTGCGTTGCTAGAGGCCGTAAAAGATGACTTTGGGGTGAAAAATATTTTTTTTTCAGTTCAACGTTTTGCGGGTGATATTTATGCATCTACAACCGATAATTTTATCATGTCTGACAATCTCTGGACAATATCTACTGGTAGACATCTAAATCAAGGAAATTCTGCATCTTACAATGGAATTATGTTTGATATTCGAAGTAAACATGATATCTTACTTGAAGAGGTTTTCTGTATTGCTCAAACAACTACGGATAATGTAAATGTGGCGGTTTTTTGGAGAGAAGGCGGTATAGAAGGAGCCGAAAAAGACCCCTCACAGTGGCGTCATATAGTCACGAAGGATATGTTTCTTGCGGATAAACAATATTTTTCTGCCTGTCCTCTCAACCTGCAGCTAATGGCGAATAAAGTGTATTCGCTTTATATCAACACCTCATCAAGCTGCGGGGTTCGCTTTTACAACAGCAGCGACGGTCACGTAGGTGACGTGGGAGACGAGTTCGAAGATGACGGAGTGGTGACTATTTCTGTCGGGAAAAAAAGTGAGTCATCAAAGGCGTTTTTTGAAATTCCAGCCGACCCTCGGGGCTTTCGTGGTCGAATCACGTACCGAATATTTGTACAAAATCCGGCTGTAAGGCAAAGTCAAGCTGTTTTTCCCGCACTAAAGGGATTTGTCGTTGCGCGAATTTTGGCCGCACTGATTGCTTACGTTGGCGCTTCTGCCTCTAACACCGCTCTTTTTGAAGGAAAATCAACTATTGACGATCTTGCTAAACTCGCCACATCCACTTCTAGTGTTGTGTGTTCTAATGAGGCTGTAGAAAGATTACTAGGCAGCATTATGAAGATGGATGTATTGGAAAATTTACGAAATGGTAACGTAACTATACCACTTTCTGCGGAAAATACGGTTCACTTTGATTCTATTTGTAAAGGTGACCTTGCCGTCGTCGCGCGAGATACGGCAAATGCTTCCGCAGGACAGCTCGTACGTTTGTTAGAAGACTATGACGAAAATTATTGCGTGAATGTTAAAAAAGTGACTCACGGTGCTTCTAGTCCTCTAAAAATTGCTCAGGAGAACTTACTTCCTATTATTGAGTGTCCCTATTGCCATGACGCATTTGCAGTTGAAAAGATTTGTGCCAAAACAGGAAAAATACATTTCCCACCACGAACTGAAGAAGAACGTTTGCTAAGTATAGTTACAAGATATTTAACCCAACGCTCTGTATCGAATTCAGAAAACATAAGTGCACAGGTTAAATCGCTTCTTTGCAATCCTGCATCTCGAAGTGCACGCTTTTTTGATGATTCGGTCAATGCGAAATCGGAATCACAACGTCTCTCGGTTGAAACACTGGACCGACATTCAACTTTATACAAATTGCCTCTCAATGTGTTGCTTGAAGGACAGAAGGGCGATATTGGTAGGAATTTTGTTTTTCCTTTTGTGTACAATATTTTCATGAATGCTTTCGTCTCATTGTGTTTTACATACACTTTAGACTCGTGGAAAATCGCACTTGTAACGGATTTACCTTTTCGAATTGAAAAGACAGATGCACCAAGAGTGTTCGACGTACAATTACAATTTGTTCTTGATGATGGTACGTATCGAAATTTGACAACGTCCCCGACATCATACTTGGTTGTGCAAGGAGGTCCCGTGCTGCAGGAGATATTGAACTTGGGATCTTGCCTGCACTACACTTGCTCGCAGAGTAATGGAACGATCTGCCTTCGGTTGCGCGTTGGTAAAGGGCGCTTGCCTCCGCAGAGACCGCCAGTGGTTTACCCTAGTATGAGTGGTTTATTGTCTAATGGTTCCAATGTTATGGATGTTCAGCCTGGAAAAGCTTGCTATCTGAGTAAGGAGTTTATACCGTCATCGTGGTCAGAGGATACGCCTCGTTTTTGTCAAATGAAAGTAAGTTCTACGGCAAACGATGTAGTATTCTTTATGGAAGTGCAAGTGCTTTTGCCCTATTTTCCCTTTGAGGCGACTTGGAAATTTCGTAACCTTTGTTTGAAGCACCAACATCTGTTTAGCATTTCTCGAGATGAAGAGCTAACGTTGGCGTTTACGGTGGACAAGGAGTTGGTGATATGCGGAGAGGAAAATATTCCCCGATGCTGTATACCTCTGGGACATTTAACTTCAACTGTGTTTTTTCATGTGCTTGCGGAGCCAACGATCGCCTTTGTGAACACGGGAAAACACACTTTGACAGTGCGTTTGCATTATCCTTCAACTGTGAACTTTGTGGGTCGCCGTATACGTGAATGCAACGCCTCGTTTCCCTGGGCCGATAAACTAAAGTCTTATTCCCCAGTGTGGGTTTCATGTGATCCTCACAAGATAAAGATGTCAAGCGACAAACTGACAGCTAGTTGTATTGGTGATTCGGGTTTGGCAGTTATAGGTTCTCAGCTTCCCATGACTGGTTTGTCAGCTTTTGTAATTCGCATTGATCGCTCAGATCGTGAGCACGGTGATCCTTTAGGTTCTGGTCATTTTGCTGGAATTGCGGTTTCCACGTTTGATAGGTTTTCATTGCATTTAGAAACGCTTCGCAGCGAGGTTGATTCCATCTGGGCAATACAGGATATCCAAGATGCTGATTCTTTTCTAACACAGGAGAGCATCCCCCCGATCAACACCTCAAAACAAGTTAATGTGATGTTTTCTGTTGGAACAAAACTAATTTTTCTAGTAGATCGGGATAATGGAACTCTTTCTCTTGCTCGAGGTAATGAATTGCCGAGGGTTATATTTCGTAATATACCTTCGAATGCATCTTTGTCTCCGTTTGTACGTTTAGACCATGAAAAGACATCCGCTAAACTGGCACCTTTTTCATGCGCTTTTTGGGGTAATCCCAGTATCTTTACTTCACCTTCATTGGTACTTTCGTCTCAGTTTGTGCGACCGAGTGTTCTGCGCCAGTTTCCATACACTGTTGTGCTTTCCATGTATCCTATCTTTGCTCATATGATGCATAAACTTCCTTTGGATCGAATTACCAATATTGAGAGTATATGGTCTAATCGTATCATCGCCACTCGAGAAGATTATATCTTATCCGTTGCCCTTCAGGGTTTGGTGGAATTAGGTACTTTTTCCAGAAACAGTGAAGGAGCTACCGAAGAAGATATGAAAATTTTTTGTTCACGGAGAGAAATTCAAAGTATTTTGTCAAAACTTTCAAAGCCACCAGAGGATAATCTTGTTGTGTTATCCAAAAAGTCCGGTGATGATCTTGATGCTGTTTTTCCAATTCCGTGTAGTTATGAATTGATTGGACGAAAAGAGAATAAACGAATGTATCAGCTTTTACATTTTGATCAAAACGGTCTTGTAGAGCGAACATTGCACATTTTTCAAGCGGATGATCCTAGTATATTCATTCAGGCTATGAATATGGTAAGGATGCATCCATGTATAATGCATCAAGTGGAAGTGCTGCAATCGTTACCTTCAGATTCTTCAGTTGTTGGAGTGATCACTGAGGGATGGTACGATACTACATTGGATTGTATGGAGACATTGACAAAGAATCAGCAGCAGGTTATTGCAAAGGCATTAGCCGAAGCATTGGAGCATTGGCATCTTCTTCATCTACCACATGGACACATAATGCCCGAAAATATCTACCTTCGAATAGATTATGAATCATCGGATAACGATATTATTGCTTGTTCTCTATGGAATGTACACTATTTGGATCGTCGTCATCCTTGTGCGTCTCCACGACTTCGGATGTATGGTATACGAGGCATGAAGGAAGATGAATGGAGTTGTGCGCATATCTTGTCCGGTTTTGAAGCTATTACTAATGAAGATTCTAAATTTAAGGATACCATTGCTCTCATGAGTACACAATCTTCTTTACCGCAGGCAGCCAATCAAAAGGTTGGTTTAGTTGATAATTTATATGAAAACACCCCTAGTGGAGAAGTATGCTGTCTTCGAACAAGGGCTCATCGTGAAAATGAATCTGCCTCGCACTACGGTATCATGTTTGATGTGGTATCGAAACGTCAAAAGGCTTATTTAACAAAAGTGACTTTTATTCCAAATACCACGTCGTTGGCTAAGGTTACTCTTTTTGTTCACGAGGGAAGCTTTATGGGTGTGGAAACTGCGAGTAGTGCGTGGCGAGTATTGCTCAGACAAGACAGAGAGCTTGGAGAGGGACAAGAAACAGAGATTTCGGATTTTGGATCTGTCGAAATTCCCGCAGGGGGACAGGTGGCTCTTTTTCTTCACACAACAAGTAGCAGTGGGGTTCTTTCCTTCTCTGAAGCCGCAGGTTTAAGGGAAAACATGGGCGGTATAGAAGAAGAAGACGGTGATATTGGTATCACGGTTGGAAAGAAAAGTGAAAGCAACATGCCTTTTGTGAGTATTCGAGATGAAAGACACTTGCTTAAGGGTTCAATTGCGTATACACTGCCGCCGCTTAATGATGATGTTTGCAGGCGTATTATCACGAGTTCAGAAAATGATTCTTCTTTTGAACAATCAATTCATAAACCTGTGTTTTTTGAGGCTCAACCTGGTTTGGTGCTTGAAGAAAGTGAGGATTACTGTCTCCTTTACAGTGGTGAAAGCCAGTGCAAATGGGTGGATAAGAAATTATTGCAAAAGGTCAGCTTTGAAGAATGTGCCGCATTGGAGAAACTTGAAAAAAAACTTCAACTAACATTTATTGAAGAACGATATCAGAATCATGACTTTTTTCGTTTTGTGAGACCCATTTGCAGTCGTAAACTCCAGTTTTCTCGAGGAGTGTCCCCGGACGGAAGAAATTGGTTGATATCAGACCCCATCTCATGGACTTGTATGGTGTCAACATCAATACAAAGCTCAAGGCAATTGACAGATTCCCTCTTTATTGCCTCAACCACAAAAGATTCTATTATTGATTACGCGACTATGGATGTTTTGACAAATAATGGAATTTGTGTTATATATGTAGACGCATGGCGTCGAAGTGTCTTTTCGTCTGGAAACACGCAAAAGGTGTTAAAGAAGCTTTACGGTGATGTTTCGAAATTCCCATTACACCTTGTCTTTGGTCCGACGGGCTTAGATATGAGCAACATATCAGTGACTGCAGTTGTCACAATGAAAAGTAATCACTTGACTGTTTCAAAGTTGACCGATACAACGCATCTCGTTGAACTCCATTCAACGAGACACCTCAACGAGGATTGTATTTTAAATGGAATCATGCTCAGATGTCATGCCAGTCTCCCCTCCGAGATACGAAGGCTTCAAGGCGCTGCGTTGACCTCATTTTACCGCGATGTGTTTATTACTGTACTGCCTGACGCCGTGGCTTCGTCTGCTGGAGATGCTTTGAGCGCAAAAAATGACGGTACGCATGCTGTCGAAGCCAACTCTGGGAGGATACGATTTCTTGTGGATGTTCAACCCAGGCCACAATGGAAGGATGAGGTGATCACTCTAGAGACGTCGTCGACGTCTCTGCAAGTTGATAACAGACGTATACAACAAATTAGTTCTGGTGGGCCTTATACATGCACGGTTAGCCATCCTGTTTTTACAGGTTCTAAGGTCCACGAGGTTGAGTTTTTGGTCGTGTGTCCCACACATCATCCACTTCGTGTAAGTTTTAAACAAGCGTCAACAAACTGGTCTTCTGCACTCACATTACCAATATTTAGTACCGTGAATGATGTTTACGATTTTCCCTCTTGCCGCCTCAAATCTATACGGCTTTTTGTCCGAGTTATTCCAGGGTCTAAACGGGTTTTCGTTTCATCTGATAGTGGTGTGTTTTTTGACATTGATACGCTTGTAGATTTTCCGAGCGAGTTTCAACTGGAATTTTCTTTTTTTTCCACTGGATCTACTGTCGAATTATTGAGCTGGCGTGTCTATAATGGTGATGAACCGGATAATATTCGTGAAAGCATAGAGGTAATATGGAATCAGATTCAACCGAGTCGTATTTCGCCTATGCTTCCTAACACAGTTGGTGTTTTGACTCGGCATTCAGGTTTCTCTGTTCTCGCGCCGTTCTCATGTGATGACGAAACAAGTATTGTGTCACAACTAGAAGGTGTTATTATAAACTACGCAAGACAACTTTTGGGCACAGTTATAGTAACTTCAAAGCCATCATCGATTCACAAGCAATTACAGTATTTACTCCCGTTTACACCATTACGGAATGATATAATGGCATTGGATGGTTTGGTTGTGGCAGAAGCGAAAAAGTCTTCTTTTCATTTAATTGCCACATCATGCGCCTATTTGGCAAATCCAACAATAGCCCAAAACAAAGGAATGGTGGAAGTAAGTGTCAATATTATTTGGGTTGCTCTTTCTAATGGTGTGCTTTTACCATTATTGTCGAGTGCATTTGGACCCACACTTATGTTACTACTACTGCACATCGCCACTGTTTATACCCGTTCAACTAGACACACCTCACTTCGCTGTGTTTTAAAATTACTTAACACCTGTAGCTGCCGCCTTCCTTCCCATGAAGTGTTAACGGCTGCGTTTACGCCGCTCCTGGGAATGATGAATGGTTTATGTCGAAAGGGACGAACGTTAAACATTGTAGTGCAACTCGGGATATCAATTATTTGCGAGTTGATAGATCGATACCGTCTGGAGCGACCAATGTTGTCCCCGCCTGGAAAAAAGTCTGCCGTGCCATACGCAATCGTCACGTGTGTGAAGGTATGTGTTGATGCCATTACTATAAACCCTCCTGCGCCTTTGCCACTGGCTTTAACAGAAGAACCAAACGATATTCACACTATCCAATACGAACTTTGTTGCGGTCCTGAAACTTCGCAAGGCCTCATACCTTGTCATGCTACCTTTGTTGAACCTTTTCGATGCACTTTTGGGACGAAAACGTTTGAGGTTGTATTGAATTTTACAAGAAGCGGATGTGTTGTCGTTGGTTGGGATATGGATCCTGTCTTACACGGATCTCTCTGTGTCAAACAGACGACACTATCTGAAGGACAATCCCGGACATTATTACCATCTTGTGGCTACTACATTGATTTAAATGGAAAAATATTTGTGTTACTGTGTCGAAGGCGAGAATCACAACCACTAAAGGTGAGGGCAACCGGTGGTGATGTGTTGGTGGTGAAATCCGTTTATGATGAGCAGGCTGTTATTATTCAACTTCGCCGTGGATCTCGCATTGAAAGTACAACGCGCTTTGAGACATACCCTAATGAGTTGCTGGCATTACCTTTCTTCTTTACAGAACATAAGGAGGATGCTACTTTTAATGGAAATATGCTCTTTGAAAAGTCTTCCGGGTTAAACGTGGATCAACTCTACTATAGGTTATTAGAGTATCCAGATCAAGTGGATACCGCAGTCACACCTCAGTCGTATGAATTCTACGCTGAACTTGCGTCATTCTGTCAACATGTATTAACACCGGAACAAAAATCTATGTTTTTAACAAATACACCTGAAAAGGATACTTTAGTGTGCCCTTCTCATGATTTAGCTGGATTCCCATTGTTATCAACATATTTAGGCGCTGGTGCACTTAGTAGTGGAGTTCCTTTAGCTGCTTTGGTGCCTTATGTAAAATGTCTTAGAGTGTTTGACACTCTCACCTCCGTTTTTTCGGTTGTTGTCGACCTGAGACAAAAGACAGAACTCTTTGAATTATGGAAAAAAGTTAAAAATTTGTGTTCTGTAAGGTCTGCAGAAAAATTGCAAAAAGGAACTATGAGACCTTTTCGTAATCGGGAGGGTCAAAAAGCAAATGTGATTATTCATACAATGCGAGCACGTCCATCTGCTCGGCTTGGACCTTATCCTACGCTCATGCGTTCTATTTTTGGTCAATTGTATGTTCAACTTCAAAACTGTTGCATTTCTACTTTTTATGCCTCACCGATGTTCACTGTGAAGCTTGCGGGGTTTGGTTCTACAGATGCCGGTGGACCGTATCGTGATGTTCTGTCACATTTAGCAGCAGAGATTATGACAACACATCCAAGTGGAACTTTTCAGTTGAATCCTCTTTTTGTGCAATGTGGTCGTGGCGGGCAATCAGCCGTAATGCCAGATGTAACAATGATAGTGAAGTCGCAGTTGCCCTATATGTTTGAATTTTTCGGGAAGATCCTCGCCTTGTGCTTTATAACAAAAGATCTGTTAGCTGTGGAATTCCCTCCGCTTTTTTGGAAGCTACTGCTTTCTGAAGAAGTCGAGGTGCGAGACTTGAAGGCTATAGATCCGGACATTACCAGACAGCTGGCGCCGGAGGAACTGATGGATCTCACGGCGGACGAACTGGAGGAGCGCTTTCCGGGTATAAAGGAACGTTGGGGGCTGTACTGTGCGGAGAATGTGAATCTGAATATTCAAAATGAAATTCCTCCGACCGACCCTCATTCCGTTAAGTTATTGGCTGATCAAATAATTGTGTATGAATTGCAGAAATACGACTTTGCCATTGACTTTATTCAACGTGGTTTTGATGAAGTTGTTCCTTTATACACATTGAGTGCGTTTCGTTGGCAACAAGTTGAGCTGGCTATTTGCGGAGCGCCAAGACTATCTTTTGAGGCCTTGCGAGACGCATGTGAAATTCACTTACCTTTAGCCGAGGCCAAGATGTTTTTGGATGTTCTTAAGAACATGACGGATGAAGACCGCATGCTACTCTTGCGGTTTACAACCGGCCAAACGAGACTTCCGTTAAAGGAGGCTATCAAGGTTCGATGCAATGGAGCTCTGGATTCTCTTCCCACAAGCAGCACATGTTTTTTCACGTTTCGTTTACCGCCGTATTCATCGCAGGAGGCAATGCGAGAGAAGATACTTTATGCTATACGTCAATGCAAGGCAATCGACACCGATGGTTTAGCTAGAGAGCACATTATTCTGGATGGCTAGCACTTTCATCTTTTTTTTTTTTTATTTTTTTTTCTTTGAAGACACATTCTTCGTCATCAACTCCTTATTGTAAATCTATCAGTCCGCAGTGCGCCTGTCAATTTTAAAGTTTACATTTCCTCTGAGCAGAAACTATTGGAGTGACGGTGGGGGTTTAAAAAAAAAAAAAAAAGCTTGAATATATACGATTTGTGGGGTAAAGGGGTATACACAGTCTTTCTTTCTCTCCTTTATTGAATCTTGTTTCGTTGCTTGAAGCTGTTTTTCTTTGGAAATTGGTTTGACTGCAGCTTTAGTAAATCTGTAACTTTTAAATGAAACAGTTATAAATAGTGGGATTTTGCAATAGTGAACACATTGAATAACTTGATCGATTGCCTGTACCTCTTTTTTTTTTTTTAAAAAAAAAAAACGAATAAAAGAGGCTTAGGGAGAGGTATTAGGTTAGGTCTGCCTTTTTGGCTTTTGCCGGTGGTGTCCCTTTTTCTTTGTTTCGCTTTGCGCTTAGGAGTTCGTGGCTTTTACAGAGTGCGTTGTTGGGGTCCTTTTCAGTGATTGAGTGAATTGGATGGCGATCGCTGCGCAGCGCCGGAACGGACATACGCACAGGAAGAGCGGCTTTCCCGCTCCAGGCACATATCCACTGGAGAAGTAAGAGACGCATGGGGGGCGCTGCGCCCACAGGTGGATCTCATGGGACTCTAATGTGCTTGCAAAGGGGCTCAGTGGAATTGTGCCTGTTTCAAGCTTTTATGGAAATGTATATATATATATATATATATATTCCGACGAAATTGAGGACTGCGCAGGTGACTGCTTCCGATGCAATTGGGAGAAAGATGTTTGCAATTGTGACAAAGTCTAACTCGGTGGTTTATGGATGCAAATAATAAAAAAAAAAAAGTTTTTTTTTTTTTTTAGTGTATGGAAAAATTTTCATATGTTACCTAAAAACACTGCTTTACATTGCTCAAACACACATACACACACAAAAAAAAAAAGGATCAAAGTGTTGCGCGAGTAATTTTTATAAAATGTGTGCTGGATGGGGGTACGTGTGTGCGTTTGTTTTTTTGTTATGCACCAATTTGTTTGTGCGTCAAACCCGATCATGAAACAGAAAAGATTTAATTATAATTCGTTTTATTGGAACCGTGTTTTTTTTTTGTTTTGTTTTTTTTACTGAAACTTGTTGTTGTATCTGAGAATGGGTTCGAAAAAAAAAAAAGGCTTTTTTTATATTTTTAAACGTTTGTGATATTCTAGCAATGTTTATCTTATTTTCTTTTTTATCTTTTTTTTTTTTTTTTTTTTTGTGGCGCTCGAATTCATCTTTTCTACTAGACTTACATCCCTATCAGATACCAATCTTGACTGCTGAAACACACAAAAAAAAAAAAAGCAATATACATATACATATATATATATATATATATAACAATAATAACTGCAGAGACAGACATGACGAAAAAGATATATATTGCTGGTCCTGCTGTGTTTAACAAGGACTTTGGTGAGGCTTACTACAAGGGCGTCCGTGAACTGCTGCGCGCTCGGGGCTTCACTCCTCTCATACCTGTGGACGGCGTGGCGACCGGAGCGGCTGAGATCAGGTCTAACAACATTGAGCTGATAAAGAGCTGCGATGCTGTGATTGCGGACCTTTCTCCGTTTCGTTCGCACGAGTCTGATTGTGGCACGGCTTTCGAAGTCGGCTACGCCAGTGCTCTCGGAAAGCTGGTCGCCACGTTTACATCGGATCGCAGAACAATGACAGAAAAATACGGAGGGACTTCCGATTCTGAGGGTCTGCTTGTAGAGGATTTTGGACTCCCCTTTAATCTTATGCTTTCTGACGGCACAGAAATATTTGATACATTTGACACTGCGTTTGAATTTGTTGCCAAGCGTTTGCAGTAATGCGATAAATACGCTGTAGAGCTTAGGAAAGAGGCCGAGCGGGGGAGCAATGATGTGATTTTCTTGTTGTTGTATTATATATATATATATATATAAGAATTTGGACGCGCAATGTTTTCTCTTAAACAAATGGAGTAATGTAGAGCACTTGACCACCATATACTCTCAAAAAGATTTGGCTTTGCTGAGGTGAGATATGCGTGGGTGGGTGAATTGTAAATTTATTCCGGGTTGTGCAAAAGTAGCAAGAATATTACTTGACTTTTTATTTTGTTTTTTATTTTTTTTATTTCTGCAACATGTTGGGATTTGTGAAGGTTTTTAAATATACCTTTTGCTATGTGGATCCTTGCGTTTTATGAACCTTCTGCGGGGCTGTTATGGTTTGCATTTCTTTTTATCTTCTTGTCTTATTCCCCATTAACCCCGCAGCATAGCGTTTGGCCTGCGTAAAAGCAGTTTTGATTTTGAGCTCCTTCTCAACATACAAAGAAACAATTTCCTTTAAAACGCCAATACTTCACATACACATAGATAAAAAAAAAAAAAAAAAGATTGGCTTTGTACACAGGAATGGCAGGCACTTTGGAAAAATAGAGGACAACTCCTGGCGGAAGTTATTTTATTCCTCTCGTCGAAGGGCTTAAAGTACCGAAAGCTTATCCTCCACACAAAGCAAAGGCAAGACGATAACTTTGTTTTTGAATCAACAAGAATGCCAGACTTTATTGGAAAAAAAAAAAAAGGTCCAGTATCCGACGAGGAGCATTTAGAGATTTCCGGGGGAAAAAAAAAAAAAACGGGGAAAGCAACATTGTGTAACTGGCACGGTTTAACAAGATCGTGAAAATGAGAAACCTGTCATCACCGATATAGAAAGAACTTCTTAAGCGGCAATGCCAGTTAGTGGGAACAGTTGTATAGGAATGCGTTGGGGAATTTCTATGAATTCTCTGCTTCCCCGTTTTGATGCGGATTTCTTCTCCTACATGCGCACACAAAAGGAATGAAATAATAATAACATTTCGGGATTTCATGGCACAGCATCACGATGCGCCGTGTAAGCAAAGAAAGTAAAGAAAAAATATTGTCTTTTGCATTAATTGGGGCCTGTAACTGCACTTGTTTTGCGTGATTGCGCTTCTGTCTACTTTTTCTTGTGGCCTACCACGTTGCGTAGGAATCTTTTCTTCAGTCTTTTCTCCACTGCGCTGGACGGAAAGTTACTCCAACTGTGAGGGACTCGGCGCCAACGGCGAGTGGCGCGTTGAACAACATAGACAAAACCAACAATTCACGAATCTGAAGACAGATCTTTAAAACCTTTGCCAAATGGACTTTCTCGGGGAAAGAGTAGGAAGTGATTGGTTGATTTTTTGTGAGTGAAGGAACGGACACTGTTATTTAAACGAAATAAAAAGCGAAGGAATCAAACACTTTCACTAACCAAACCAGTTTGAATTGTATTTATTCTTCAAAAAGGTAACAGAAAACTTCATGTGAAGAGGAAGGTTATAGCATCATTAAAGAACCACTTTTGTTTAGGATTCCTTTCCAAACATATCTGACGTGTTCGTATCCTTTAAGGCGAGAGCAGCAATAGGTAAG
>JASANW010001220.1:0-24128 GCA_030849725.1 Trypanosoma boissoni
TGACGCTTCACCTGTTGCTGCAGCTGGTCTTCAATTTGTTCTTGAACCAACTCCTGAACTTGAGACTGCAGCTGCTGCTGGATTTGCTTAATCGGCAACTGTAACGGCGAAGGTGGAAGAAGTGGGGGTGTGGTGTCCCTCTCCGCGGTGAGTGTGGCGATAGCACTGTCCATATCCTTCAGCCGCCGCTTAACGGTTTCGCTGTGCTGCCGCAGCGCACCCTCCACCGCGGCAACAGCCTCGCGAGCCGCCGTTGGCGCAGACTCCAGCGCCCGCTGCACGTCCTGTGCAAGCGTATCCTGTGCGGCGGCCACACGTATGCGAACCATTTCCTCAATGGCCCCACGCGCCGCCTCCCGCGCGATGGACCGCATGTGCTCCACCTCTGTATCAATCTTTGCGCGAATCATCTCCCGCAGTGTCCCGTCCAGGCGTGTCTGGCGGTCCTCTGCCATCCGCCGCTGCCGTGTCACCGCCGCCTCGAGCTCTTCCACGTGCCGCGCCAACTCACGTGTCTCTGCGCTGCGGTCCGCGGCGTCTTCGCCTCGGCCCTCCAGCGCGGCGGGCGCCACCGCCCCAACGCGCCGCTGCAGCGCGGCAACGGTGTCCGCGAGAGCGGCGTTGTCGCCGCGCAGCTGCAGGATCAGTGCGTGAAGCTCACCGACGTGATTGCCCACTTGGCGCTGCAGCTCGCGGACCCCGTCGCTGCGCGCCGCGCGCTCTGCCTCGAGCTCGGCGAGACAGTTCTCCACTTTGGACTGCAGTGCGCCTGTGAGTTCAGCGGCAGCGGCACCGGAGGCGCCGGTGTCGGTGGTTAAACAGGGCTGTCGCGGAGGCGGTGTGCCAAAGAGAGCCTCGCGAGATGTGTGGAGCGCGGCGGAGAGCATTTTGCGCGTGGTCTCGTGATTGGCCTTTCGCTCGCGAAGGCGCTGAAGGGTTTCCTCGGAGGAACGAATGTTGTCCTGGAGAATGCCACGCCACCCACTTTCCATTTTTTGGGCCCCGTACTGCAAATTAGAGAGGAACCAAAGAATGAAATGATGGGGAAACAAAGATGGAGAGGCAACGGGGGGAATGCGGGTAAGAACTCCTAACAGAGGAAGAATATATATATATATATATAAACAAAAGAGAAAAGAAAAGAATAGCAAGAGAGAAAAGTACAACTTGAAGAGGAAAGTGTCAAGTTTGCGTTACCGTAGAAAGGTTTCTTTTCCTTAAAAAAAATCGAATGTAATTTTTGTACACATATTGGGAAATTAAAAAAGAAAGCGTTCTTTTTTTTTTCTCTCTCTCTCTCTTTACACATACATACAGAAGCGCGAGAAGATAAGTATATTAAAAGAGAGATTTCCCGCGTATGCGCGTCTGTGTGTGCAAAGTTTCTTTTTTTTTTCTAAGGAACGTAAAAAGGATAAAAAAATAATAATAATAAAAAAACAACAACAACCAAGATTTACAGCCAGTGTGGCCTAGTAGAGGACAGCCACATGGGCTGCATGGTGGAGCTGTGAGTAAATATTACGAGACAACACAAGTAAAAGGAAAAAAAAAAAAAAGAAAACTAAAAAACAAAAAAGAAGATCATAATCTAAAACAAAACAATGATGTACGTAGATACAACCCCCACCACAAAATAACAAGGCAGCCTTTACAAACTCGCATTACATCGAGAAGACATCGTCCTCGACAAACTGTGACGTGCCCCGCATACTCTTCAGCATGACCGGACGCAATTGTGTGCCCTGTGCGTATGCCGCGCCGCTCTCTTCGCCTCTGCCCGCTTCACTTTCCCCTTCACTGTCACTGTCCTTACCGCCAAGCACTAACATGGCCTCTCCCGCAGACTGTTGTCTCTGCGCAACGCTTTCGCCTCTTATATCTCGCATTGGCCTTTCTTGCGGCTTTGCGGTATCGCGAATGGCACCAGCCACCGCCCGTACTTCATCCGCAAGACCATTAAGCGCAGCGACCTGTGCGCGCTGCCCATCCACAAGAGCAGCGAGCAGTGCAAGACTTCGGCAACCAGCGATCATATGCTTCTGCTGCTGCGCAAGAGCCTCAGACACGCCACGTACTGCCGCTGCAATACCCGGCGACTCGCTCTGTTGTGTTTGTTGTAACGGTTGTTGCTGTTGTAGTTGTGTTTGTTGTAACTGTTGTTGTGTGGCTAAAGGAGTTGGGGTTGGGGTTAGCGGTGGGGCAAGACGCGAGTGGCGCAAAGAGGCGGGAACTGTATAAGGTGGCCAGCAGCGCTGTGTGTTGTGAAGGGATTCGGTCTGTGTGGGATGCGGTGTCCCGCTGTGTGTCTCGCAGGGCGTTGCGGTGTGTGACAGAGGCCGTTCGGTCACAGCACCACGACGAAGCGAAGCCACACGATGATGAGAACCGTACATATGCAGATGCAATCAATCAACTATTGCTGTGCCGTTCTTATCTTTGTTCTATATGTATATATATATATATATATATAAATATATATATATATATATTTGTGTGTGTGTAGGCCTGTGTCAAAAAAAAAAAAATGAAATAAGAAAACAAGTGTACAGTCATAGACCCATTACAGGCAAATAAAATAAGTTAAAATAAAGCACGAACAAAAAAAAAAAAAACGTCTTGTTTTACTGTTGTTGATTTTTCACTCTTTTTCTTTTGAAAAAATACATTTGAAATGTTTCCCTCACACTCTAATATTTGGGATGTGGGGAATATCAAAAACAAAAGCTTGTCACTTGAACAAAGAGCAGTTGTTTCCGAGGAAAAAAGAAAACAAAACAAAAACAAAACAAAACAAAAAACAACAAAAACTGGTCTTTGCCAGGTATTTGTATAAGCATTGAATTACAAATCAAATCATATATTTCTCGTCGTCTCTCTCTCTCTCTTTTAAAAACTGTCAAAAGTTTCAAAAAAAAAAAAAAGCAAAAAAAAAAAAAATACAACAACAACCACGAAAAGTACACAGCTAAAATCGCTTGCTACATTGCCATAAAAAACAAAAAACAAAAAAAAAATTCACTGGAGCGCATTATTTTCCCATGACAGGCATATTGACATGTCCCACCGAACCATCGGAGAACTTTGGATTCCAATTGGTTGTAACAGTTTTTGTCTGCGTGTAAAACTGCATACCCATTTTGCCGTAAAAGTGCAGATCTCCCCGGAAAGACGCGCGATTTCCCGTGAAAGAAAAAAATGGCAAAGGCACAGGGATTGGTACGTTAATGCCGATTTGCCCAGCAGCAATTTCGTGCTGAAACTTACGTGCAGCTGGTCCACTATTTGTAAAAATGGCGCAGCCGTTTCCGTTTTGATTGCTGTTGATGAGTTCAATTGCCTCATCGAGTGTGTCCACTGTGATAACGCAAAGCACAGGCGCAAATATCTCTTCAGTGTAGCACGTCATGGTTGTGTCCACATTTGCGATGACTGTTGCCCCCAGCCAGTTCCCATTCGGGTACCCATCCACCACACAGTCTCTCCCGTCGAGCACAATCCTCCCCCCCTCCTCCTCTGCCTTTCCAATAATACCCCGCGCGCGCTCCAGAGCCTCGCGTGTGATCATTGGCCCGAAGTCCGCCTCCCCGCCTTTGCCTTCGCCTTCCCGCCTCCTCCCCGGGCCCGGGCGGAGCGCCGCCGCGGCCGCGACGATGTCCGGCAGCCACGCCGCCGCGGGGCCGACGAGGACCGCGACGGAGATCGCCATGCAGCGCTGCCCGCAGGCCCCGGCCGCCGCCCCCACAAGCGCGTGCACCGCGTGCGCCCTGTCGGCGTCCGGCAGCACCACCGCGTGGTTCTTTGCCCCGCAGTTCGCCTGCACGCGCTTGCCATTGGCCGTGCCGCGGGTATATATGTGATCCCCCGCACGACTGCCGCCAACGAAACTGATCGCACGGATTTCCGGCGCGTCGCAGATGAAGTGGACGGTTGGAGTGCCACCGTGTACAATGTTCAGGACTCCCGGCGGCACACCAGCCTCGAGTGCGAGTTCTCCAAGGCGCATGCAGGTGCGGGGGACTTTCTCGCTGGGCTTTAAGAGCATTGCGTTGCCACAGGTCAATGCCATTGGAAACATCCACAGCGCACACATGGCGGGAAAGTTAAAAGGACATATACCAGCCGTCACGCCGAGGGGCTGACGAAAGCTGTAGGCATCCACGTGCCTGGAGATGTTCTCCTGTGTTTCCCCCATGGAGATCGACGCCATGCTGCATGCGTACTCAACAACTTCAATGCCGCGAAACACATCACCCACGGCATCCGTCAGTGTCTTTCCTTGTTCTTCTGTAATGATGTGAGCTAGTTCCTGCGTGTGCTCACGAAGCAAGTGCTGATAACTGAGCATGACACGAGCACGATTGGAAACGGAAACCTCTCGCCATTGCCGCTGGGATTCTGCACAGCTCCTAGCTGCTTCGCATAATTCCTCAGGAGTCGTCTGTGGCGTCCGGGCAATAGTTTCGTTTGTGGATGGGTCAATAACATCGTAAAAAGTGTTCGCTTTGGACTCCTTAAAGACACCATTAATGAGATTGGGCACTGCAGGTGCAAGAGTTAAAAAAAGAGCACTGCGTCGCATGATGAACTTGTACCTGTTCTTGTAATCAATCTTTTTTGAATACTCGTCGTTTTCCACTGGATTGATAGTGTAGCAAAGGCCCCTTTTTTACCAATTAGTCACAAGAAAATTAAATTATATATATATATATGTGATTATATATACTGTTCTTCTTCTTATGAAAAAAAAAAAAAAACAGCAAAAAAGCCATGCAATGAAAAATAACGAAGAAGACGAGAATAAGGAAGCAAAATAATAATAATTGTAAATAAGGGTTTTTTCTTTTCTTTCCTAATACGCTTCAATCAATTATTTACCCTTTTGTCACTTAAATAATAGCCACAATGACTGATACAAGCACTACAGAAAATACTAAACACCTTTACCGTATTTCACAAAAGAAAGTATAAATTAAAGCATTTTCTAAGGTATCAATATTCTTGAAATATCCTTTAGTTTCCTACACATATAATTATAATTGAGTGCGCATTCTTCGTCGTTGACTTAAAGTCTAGGCACATACGAAGAACCGAAATTCGCACTACTTTTGTATAGATTCCATAAAAGGAAAAAAAACAAAAACAACAAAAAAAAAATCACCACCAAGAAAACGTGTTTCGGTGTATGCAGGTCCAGTGCTCTCAAAAGAAAAAAAAAAAAGTATATATATATATATATATATTCAAGAGTGTATATAAAGTGATGTGCACAAAAAAAACAACAACAAAAAAAACAAGCAAACAGCAACAACAAAAAGAAATCGACTAAATGCATACAAGAGTATCGACGTTTGCAGTTTCTTAGAGACCTTTCAAAATGTGTGAGATTTTTTTTCTCCGAAGCACCCTGTATGGCAAAATGGATCCGGCCAAAGCAGAGATCACCACAAGTCCCCACAACACTCCGATCAAAGGAAAAGGCAGTGGTAACTGAAACGGCAACGCAAAGACGGAAGAAAGTTGCAGTCCAACTGTAGTGCCCACTACGATACCGACAAGGGTACCTAAAACAAAGGCCGAAAACACAACACTAAAGGCCTCATAAAGAGTTGAGCGAATGATTTGCGACTCGCAGAACCCAATCGATCGCAAAACGCCTATTGACCAAGCGTTCAGCTGTACGTTTGCAGAAAACGTAACCCACATTAACAAGGTACAGAGAGAAACGCACACAAATGAATTAAAATAAAATAAATACTTAATAAAATCAGAAACAACTTCCACTTCACGTAGTTCCATTTGTGTATCAACAAACACATGTTTTTTTCCATCAGATTTTGTCTCCAGGGAATTAATGAGCAAAGTGCGATCGCGTGCACTTAGTCCTTTTTGCAAACGTACATATAAAACTTCATAAACTATTTTTTTAATTGCAGCTCCTGTAATTTCCACATTTTTTCCTTTGCCAAAGTCTAAAGTCGTGGGGTCTAATAGTTCCTTGAAGGCCGTCTCTGGTAAGACAATTGTACCTGTTTGTCTTATCATGGGAGAACTCTGCATTTCTGGAAAGCCTGACATACTTTTCATAAGCGCCCGAATCTGCATGTAAAAAGTGGTCTTTACAGTCCCATCTTTTAATTTATATTTGTAACTCAAAAACAAACCGCTGCCCACATCCACACCTAAATAATCCTGCAGCGATACCGCCCCAATGGCAGGTACTATAACAGACATCTTCTTATACACCTTTGGTTTCTCTCGATCCAACGGAAATCCCGTTGTGACGTCCGTCACTTTATTGCGCAAAACTGGTATGGGTGGGTTTTTGTACATACTGCCCACCACATCTGTCACCCCATTGGAAGTGGTTTCGTATTCGTGCCTATCATCCAGCGCTGCTTCATTCACAACGTCTGGGTATACAGTACGAAGAAAGTTTTTCGACACGGAGACAATCGACATGCGTTTTCCAACTCCAATAGCGGAGGAGATATGTGTGGAAGTTGTGATTTGTGGATACCTGCTAAGCGGGAAGCCGCGGTACGCCCATTCCTCCACTCCGTCCCCGCGCCACTTTTCCAGTACGGCATTCAAAGCTTTATCATTCAGCGGGACACGAAAGGATTTGGAGTGAATGGCAATATCTGCCCCACCGGAAAGCTCCAGCATCTGCTGTGCTGACTGAGAAAGGATTTCAAGGATGACTCCACTGGCAACGACGCCCGTCACACTTAGGAGAAACATCATAAAGGCTTTGGAATTTTGAGTGCGGTGATCTTCAAGATTTTTTTTAATAAGCGTTTGAAGTCGCTTTTCACTCCGCCAAAGCATAAGCCACACAAAAAATGTCTCTGCATACGGCTCCAAAGTGTACATGACCATACAAAGCCCCAAAATCAACACAAAGAGTATAACGTTCAAAAGCACAAAGAATAGTTGAACCTCTTGAAAGATAAAGGCGAAAGGTATCATGTAGTACACAATAAAACCAAATACTGTAAGGAAAACGCCAAGCAGAACTTCCCATAAAGCGAGACCTATATCCTCAAGTTTAATCATAACAACCTTCGCCTCAACTTGCGCTTGTCGATAGATATTCATTGCATCATGTAGACTATCCCCAAGAGCACGCGATACGGGCAGCCATGTTGCAATAGTTGGTAGAACAACGCCTAATACCGAAGCCAAGAGAATCGGTAAAAGTGGAATATCCAACGGCTGAGCAGGCGCGTGGGTGAAGGCGGCGAGGCCGTGCTCCATGGAGACATGCAATATCACCACAAGTCCAATACCGATCGAGATACCAGGAATAATAAAGACCAGAGTTTGAAAGACTATGAGTACCAAGAGTCGATTCTTCTCAAAACCTTGTGTTCGCATCAGCGCCACTTCATACTGCCGTTCGTCTGCATTTACCTGTAACAATGCAAAAAGCACAATTCCGCCCAACACAGCAATCTCCACCACTGTCCTAATGAGTGTGGAAGAGAGAATTGCTGCCATATTCTCGTATTTTTCAAATGCGCGAGCAATAGGAAAGAGAACCTCACCACCATAATCAATACCAATAGCCCGCATCATTTCATTACTGCACTGCACCAAGGCTGATGTGCGGTCTTGGGTTCCGTACACACTTCGGCGACTTTGCAACACAATCGCCAGAAACATTGCGTGACTTCGAATATCTACCTGAGACAAGTAACGTTTCTTTTCATTATCTGCATTGAGAGCAGAGTGGTTTACGCCAGCTATTGGGGTAATTAGCTGTTGGCCGTAGATGCAACTAGAATCCAAAATAGCGGGAACGAGTTGCCTGTAATCCAAGACGATGATATTACCGAATAAAGAAGGGTATTTGCCCATGGGTGCACTAATACCATCCACAACATTTACTCCAAAGCTTGTCTTCACTATATTTTCAATTGACACATTCGGTCCCAAGGTGTAATTATAAATATATGGAGCAATCAGATACTTGAGTACATCAAAAACTTTCGAATTTGGAGCATTCGATAAATTCATAAATTTTTTCAAATCGATTAAGCGTATGGATTTTTTTATACCAACTGTAGGTAGCAGCAAATCAAGAGGAATTGAAACGCGTAATCGCTCGCCTCGGTTAGGCCGCACCTGAGTGAGTGTGAGGATGGATTCATGCACGTGGGCTTCACTGTAACCTGTCACACGGTGCGACCACGCGCGTCCAAGTCCAATTTCTTCCTCTGTATCCCCATCTATAATCAAAAGATTGGCACGCGTGGATAACTTTTTATTTTTTCCCGGGACATCTGGAGCCTGAGAGTTTTGCGAAGAAACTTGCGCGATCCATCTTGGGGTCACACCACGCACACAGGTCACGTTAATCAGTCGCAGTTGGATTTCTGTATGATTTACAGTCGCCTCCCCTTTCAACCCTCCTTTGAGAACCACATCCATCTCGCTCACTCCCAACTCTGAGAGGCGCATGATGATATAAGGTGCCTTTGCCACAGTCGTCATCACTGCACCAGTGAAGAGAATGACTAGCACCACGGTTATCATGCCAATACAGCAGTTTCGTGGACGACGACAGACATCGTTAACTGTGTATGATATTCCCAGCCGCAAAGCACTCCAGATGGATACAAGAGTAGTGCGTAAACCGTATTCTTTCGTTTCGATTTTAGAGTCCATACGATGAATGCATAGTCCTTTGTTCGTAACATTCGGTTGGGCGTAATTAACATGAGGAGAAACAGAAGACATTACCTCAGCAACTTACGTATTTCAGATGCACTAAGGAAACAACAAAGGAAAAAAAACAAAAACAAAAAAACACTGTGAATGAGAGGAAAAGGAATGCCCTATGCAAACACTATTGTGCAAAAAACAAAAACACAAACAAAAAAAAAAAAAAAAGACCAAATCGGGACACGCACACATATATATATATATATATATATATAATCAGCCAACCATTCATCCTTTTTTGCGCATGACTTTACACACCTCCCCCTCTCATGAAACTCAAGCTCTGCCCATCGCTTTGCAGCATTTCGATAGCCTCGCTGAGTGTGCACGGATTAGCCCGCGCGTACCGCTCCTCATCCGCGGGGGGAAGCCATTGCCTCAGGTCCGCCGCGTGGCGATGCACGAGCATAAAACTGCGGCAAGGGTTTACTGTCCTGTAGCCATTGCGTTGAAGTTCATACAAGACAATATTCTCTGCTTTATAGCAATTCTGAGGATGACATACGTTTTCAATCAGAGGAGCTCGTAACGGCGGGCGAACAATAAAGGCATCATGTGAACCTCTGTAATCGTGAATGAGTATGGCGTCTCTGGGGTCTTCACTCTCGTGTCGTGTCAGGGCCACCGCAATGCGCCCGGAGTCATCTTCGCTCTCCAAGTCAAATATCTTGTGAAGATGGCGTACGGAAAAGCCAATACTCGGCACATACACATCGGCATTGCACACCATGGCGAGTTTTCCGCGCAGCATCTGATCCGCGTGCCCAAACAGATCTGCATACGTTGGTTGCACACCGGGACGCAGTACAGGTACAATCTTTCTCCGCATTTCAGGAGAGTCAAAGAAGTCATTCCTGTCGAGAACATTTTCTTTAAAGTGGCTGTACGCATCACGTCCCTCAACAAGTAAGTGAAGCGATGAAACCTCTGGGTGTGCCACATTGCGACGAATACAGTCCAAGTACTCTTCTTGTCGCGCAGCGCTATGCTTGAGGGTTGTGTCACCGATAAAAATACTTCCCGGAATGCGCTTCACTAGAAAGTATGTCGTCACAATGTTCATCACCGCAGTGACGGCGACTAGGACGACGCCGACACAGAACCCAGTTCGGATACTTATTAAAAAAAAAAAAAAAAGAAAAACAAAAGAAAAATGAAATCAGAGATAAACCATTACCCTTCCCCCACCCCCCCCCCAAAAAAAATAAAAAAAAAGAAAAAAAAAGGAAAAATAAAAAAAAATTATATATATATATATATCAAAATGATTTGCTAAAACAAAAATAAATAAAATTAACTAGATAGAAACCGCGCAAAACAAAACAAAACATATAAACAGAAAGGACAAAAATGCGAAAAGCCATCTTGAGTAAATGAAACAAAAACAACAAAAAACCTTTTTTTTTTCCTGTTAAGAGTACAAATATCCATACATATGATTATTGTCTAAGTCCATCATATATCGGATTCCACTAAAAGTCCCTAAATCTGCGGTTTCACTGTTGTATTTTACTTTTTCAAGTAAATTGGTAATGTTTTAGGCAAAGGCCAAAAAAAACAAAAAAAGAAAAAACAGATACATATGCATTATGGCTACCTCAAGAGCGCACCTTCTCATTTTGTGATCAGTGTTATGAAAACACTCATCCACGAGCCTTTTTCTCAAGATGACCAGAATTGGCACACCGTTGTTTCATCATACCTTTCACCCTTTTTGAGCTCAGTGCTTGGAAACGAGGGAATGTTAGGCGAGTTGGGGAAATATTGCGTTTCGAGGCATACCGCACTGTGGCGTTGAAACCTTTCGCCCGCCTTCCCAGTTGCCTCGACTGGCATGTGATTTGCTGTGTACACGATGACTGCAGGTGATGTGGTCTCCATGCGCATTGTGATGTGTGTCTTGGGACTGTACAGGACAGCTGCCTCACGCAGTGTGGAGTCCCATCGGTCGAGTGCAACAGGATCATCGTATCCAGGCGGCTCGCGGCCCTCTTTGCTTGTCGCCTCCAGGCCCTCCAGCAGCGCTCGGGACTCTTTGTAGTTATGCGGCGTGCCCTCGACAGCCGTCATTGTGCCACTTGGAATCAGCTCCTTGTTTGTCTCGGCAAAGTATTCCGAGAGCAATTTCAGGTGATGATTTGAAATAGGATCCGGTAAGGACCTAATGCCATCACGGCGCGGAACACCGTTGAGGTTCCAGTATGCGTGATTGCACAGATTTACCATTGTTGAGTTTACCGGAGATTCATCGGCGAGTACCGCTCTAAAGTTCCACTTCAGTGCTGCCGGGTGACTCTTCAAAATGGCATACGAAACGGAGACAAAAACTTCACCAGGAAAGCCCTGATCAAGATGAGGTGAGATAAGATGAAATGAAATGCCAATTTCTTCCTCACCTTCTATAAGAAGATATTTCCACGGACGCATGGAAAAGCCGTCGGGGCCTCCGTGTAACGTGTGGCTCCCATCGTTTTGCAAAAGCTTATACCCTTTTCCCTCAAGTTCTATTTCGCCATTAGCGATACGGCCAGCGTAGCGACCCACCGTACGTCCCATGTACGCAGTTTCCTTCTCAAACTCTTCCGGTGTGTCGTATCCGAGTGCGAGGTCGACCCACCCGTCACTGTCCGCCACCCCCGCCGCCTCTCCGGAAATATTCGGTAAACGGTATTGCACGGAAGATAGCGTCGCGCCTTTTGTAAGTAGAGAGACGCGCAGAGATGGAGAAAAGAGAGTGATCTTGAACCCATCACCAAATGGCTCTACATGGGAGTAGTAATCCTTTTCTGAGCTATGGGATGCCATTTGATTGAGTGATTGGCTATTCAAACGAATCTTTAAGAATTTGTATTTGTAATGAACTCAATTACACTAAGTAATAATATATATATATAAATATATATATATATATCTATATATTCTGTGCGTGCATGAAAGTAAACAAAAAGGAAAAATAAATAAATAAATGAAACCATACATATACACTGGTAGACACGTCACTTATGCCCTATCTCCCCCGCCTTTCATATGTACACAAAAGCAGACAAAAATGAATGACTCTGAATAAGACTAACAAGACATCGACATAGTATGAGAAGTGAAAGCACGTACCATATCTAACGTAAAAGAAGTGATGGAATACATACAGACAATAAACTAACCGAATAAAACAATAATAATATTAATAAAAGCAACAACAACAACCAAAAACTACTACCTCTGTTAAATTAGCCAAGTTAAATGATTTTGGGAACAAAACAAAGAAACAACAACAACAATATCATCCTGTTGTTATTCCTTCATATGCATGCAAAGAATTCATTTCTTCTCTATGGAGTCAAGAAGCACGAGCGCGTCGCCATAAAGCCGCATGCACCGAATGCTTTCGAGCGCATCGAAGCCTGTAGCATAGTGAAGAGATTCGATCTCGCGCAGCCGACATACAATTGTGTCTGCAATGTCATTGGCCTCAGCCATAGAATCCGAACGGGGACAGGGATTCATATCAAAATATTGCCTTTTATGCATTAATATATAACACAAACAAACAAACAACAACAACAACAAAAAAACAACAACAGAGAAGTGAAGAGCCCATGGAATAGAAAGAGTTGGGATTAAGTAGGAATCGCATATAAACTACATACCATGTCCGCTTATTTAAAATAATTACAAAACTGATCGCTTTCTTTTTCTCCTTTACATACATGAAAATAAATATATATATATATATATATTCTGCGGGGAAGTGGAAATTTGGAAAGTTCTGTCATACTTCATTTATTTGTATCCAATAAATAAAACTAGACGCACAAAACCATATAACCCTCTCACTCTCTCTCTCTCACTCGGAGACGCACTCTGCTCAGAGCATTTTTATTTGGACAACAACAACAAAAAAAAAAATCTTCAGCTCTCCTTTTGCGCCGAACCTTTATAGTGCTTTGGCCCTTTCCGATTTTTGTGATTTCGATCTGCTCTTTCTGCCCTGCCGCCTTTTCTTCATTTTTGTCGAATCAGGAACCTGCACGCGGGATAATGAACTTGTTGCCGACGGGATTTGACGGGATCCACGTCTCTCCTTGAGAAAGCCTAGTGCTTTGCTTCGCGGTATATCGAGGTTCGCTCCCTTCACCTCCGTAAACAGTTTGCACACCCCGCGGTACTCCCGATTTGCCTCTTGCATTTGCAAGTTGCACCACTGCTCCCACTGCGATGCATGTCTATCACTGGACTCATCCAAAACATTCATTGCCTTCGCGGTGAGTGCAACGGTCATGGCACGCCACCACGTGTCAAAACAGAGTGGCACGTTACCCATTTCCCGCCGTATGGCATCGCCAGTGGCATCGAGTAAATCCTTTGGGCTTGTTGGGCCACAGCGACGAAGAAGTGGAAAAATAACTCTCTCCGGTGACAATGATTCTCCACTGGTCGCAATTGCGCGGCGATTAATCAGACGCCGTGTAACTAATTCCCAGGCGGAAATTTCTGCTGGGCGTTGTGCATCTTCGCCCAGAGAATTTGACGCGGTCATTGGGATTGCGGAAATAACCGAAATTAATTCGTTTGAGTCCACCATTGGGACGCGCCTTTGCCCAAGGAGTGAGGACATCATCGTGAGAAGCGTAGTATCCTGAAGTGGTTTCATAAGAGCATTGTAAAATTTTCGATTGTTCTGGTACGCGTTTTCCAGTGCCGCGGACGCCGTGTGTGGGTGCTGCAGCACTGCCATCAAACACGTAAGATACGGCGACGACTTAAAGTAACCAATAAGAGTTCCCGAAAGAGCCGCGTTGCGCACCATCTCGTGCTCCCCGTTCATGAAAGAATATATTTTATCAATACAACGGGCGGCGGCAGCCGGCGGTACGCCGTACTCGGCCGTGACGACCTTGGCCGATATATCACTTGCCGTACGAGCGCAGAATATGTTAAGAATTCGAGCAGGGCTAACATCCGTATCATCTTCAAATGCTTCGCCCTCTTCGCCGCCGCCGGTGATGCCGAGAGACTCGTTCAGTGTACTCAAGGCACCCGAGAGGTCGCAATGCGCCTTGCGCCCGTGATCCATTGAGCTGTAACTTATCGATTGGTCGTAACTCGACACACTCAGAGTGTTTCCAAAGCTGGATCCTTTGTGTTGCGTCTCGCTGGGTGTCGCATCACCAAAAACAAACTTTGTCGCCTGAGCCGATTCATCCCCTTCGTTTCCTGGGTCGCGAAAGACCTGAACGAGGTTCCCACTGCTCACGTCGTAGATACCATTGATAAAAGGCGGAATCCTTACCGTGTGACAGCGCTGTGCATTCGTGGCTTCTTGATGTTGATGTGGCTGTGGGCGTTGTTTGCGATCCGGAGGAAGGGAAGGGGGCACCAGGGGACGCGTTGGCGTCACAATTTTTTGCGTTGCCATGTTGCCATCGCGACGAGTGTCACTATGCATTGGTGTTGTGTATATGTACGGGTCAACACCATCCGATGGGACAAACGGGGCATTGACAAGGATCTTAAGATATCGCGCAAAGGCATCGACGTTCCAGCGAAGATGATTTGATGAGGTCTCCGAAAGAAACCCAAACTCAATGGGATTATTCATCGCCGGCAAAATCCAGCAGTCGAAGAGAACAAACTTGGCGAGACGGTGATGCTCAATGCTGCGCAAGAGTCTATCTCTCGGGTCCTGCGGCCGAGAACCCCGTGACTCGGGTCCGCTGCTCATCACGCGCCTTTGCCGCAGTTCGTCCAGACACCGCCGCACGCGAATGGCGGGTTTGTCAAAACTCATGTCCAGCGCAGCGTGCTGACTCAAAAGATGCAGATGAACGGTTGTGCATAGACTTGTGAGTAGCACAGAGATGTCCTGCGGCAGACGAGTCATGGAGCGCTTCCCATGCAGTGCACTAAAGAACTCTTCCGTGACATACTGGATGTCTTGGCAAACCAAATCCTCAAGACGCTCAAGGCGCTGATAGTATTGCCGATCCGCCTCTGAGAGGTGTTTCCAGCGAAAGAAATCTCCCGCAAAATTAGACGTCGTTGGGCTACTTAACTGATCGCCGCTAAAGCTCAGCATTGAGACAGAATCATGCTGTGAAGGGATTTGCTGATTGGGCTTCTCGAAATCAAGGGCATTGACATAGAGAAGGACACTTTCGCGCCGGAGGATGTTAAAGAATCTACCAAACAGTTCCTTCAGCCACGACGCGCCATGCAGGCGAATGTACGTGGTAATAAAGATCAGCGGTTCGCTTAGCAGCGTCGTGGAGGCCGGCAAGTCAGACATTGGTATGCTTGAGGCCCTACCGTAATCATCCATCATGCTGCCATGCAGTGCACCTGCAATGCGACGGCGCCGTTGCTTCTTCCCTTTCGACGCCGCTAACGCACGCTGTCGCATTTCCATTGCGCGCTGCTCCAGCACAGCGCGCCGCTGAAGTTCATACCGTGTGATCGCCTCGACAAGACTCGCCGTCGCAGTAAACTCCTGCATACGGCCCACGATGTAAGTCGGCTCACGTGCCGGTATGCCTTGGGAAGCTGGCACACTGGCTTGACTGCGCCGAACATCGCTTGTAGTGGACGCGCCCCCTTTCCCAGCGCCCAGCACACCATGCTTTCTCGAGCGTGTGGAGTGGTGAAGAGAGTTCTTGGAGTCCTGATCAGCATAACCCCGCGGCGTGGTTGATACTTGCTCCGGGGGGGTCTCGTAGCCTACTGGAATGAGACTGTTTGCTGTCGGGGCATCGACGAGCCAGTTCACAAGCACGAAGAGTTCCTCAAACGATGCATCATCGAGATGGTGTACCATAGAAAAAGTCAAGTCTTCCATTTCACTGGGCAGTGAGATGCCTATATTGAGCGATGGTAAAGAAGGAGAGGTGGTACCGTCTTCTGTTCGCACGTCAGACCTTGACACATCCCGCGACGCCTTTGAGTGCTTGTGCTTCTCTTTCAAAGAAGTTTCCAAGTGCTTTTCCGAATCCGGTGTCTTGTCAAACGGGTGGGCGGCACCATAGCTACTACACTGCCGGCGCAACGCATCCGGGCTGAGAAACCGCTCCGCAGTGTCGGGATCAACAATAAGATCCAAAAGAAAGTCCAACACACGCAGTGCCATAGGGAGTGTGGTGCGCGCGGAGCTTTGCTCGTACGCCAGGAACAGATCTTCTGTCACGTGTTGCACTTCAAGTAATGGGCACTGCGAAGTATCCTTTGCACGCATCGCTCGTCGCCCGCCGCGCGTATCCGGTCTGCCACCTCGTGGTCGCCGCTCAGCCGACAAACAATCTGACACATGTGTGTGGGAAGTTTTATTGATAAGGCTCACAAGTACGTAGAGCGCGGCGATGTGGGCATGATTGTAACCGCAATCGTAAATAAGGAAAAAACTATACGGTGCAAGTCGCCACGCCTTGCGGTTTTGGTATGCCTCGCTCCACGTGGCGTATTGACTGAGCAGCGGAAGTCCAACCGAGTCTGCCGAAACACTAGATGACCCACCGTGCGGACGAGCCGCAACATGCTCAGCAAGACACAATAACCGCTCTGGTGGCGAAATGACTGCAAAAAATGGGGCGAATCGCTCAAGCGTTTGCATGAGCCGTTCATCCTCGCTCACCACTGTCGCCGCAACGGACTCCTTTGTGGGTGTCTGCGGCGGAGCCTCGCCGCCACTGACTGGTCTAATTTCCACTCTCCCGCGCTGGGACGGGCTCCAGGTGACAACCTCAAGAAGGTGTCGTTGCACACTTGCCACAACGCGTCCGCGGCTCTGTGCCTCTCGCTCAAACCACGACATGATGCGATTGTCCATCAGTAGCATCCAAGTCTCACGACGCAGTCGGGCCAACGCCGCCGCGCCTGCCACTCTTCCCGTCTCGTCTTCTTCTTGTTCCCCGTCCGAGGAATCCCGCTGCGATGGTAAAGAACTGCGCTTGTCAGCCGGGCGAAGAATGGACGGGAGAACCATCGAGAGATGACGAAAAGACCCAGTCCGTGAGACTTGCCGCTCCTGCGGTATACACGGCAACACCGGGGCTTCCGAAAGACTATCATTGCGATCGAGAAACGTAAAGAGACTGGGCGAGAAGAGTTGCTCGTCCGTCAGCATCTCTAGCGAACCAAACCCGGACTGACGATGCTGCTGCGAGTCGAGCAAACTGCTCTGCTGGGAATGCACGTTCCCAAGTGTCCCGTCCACGTCCAAATCAGAATCGCCGCCGCCGGGATCTCCGTGCGTCCCATCAACAGCGCCACGGCGCCACATGAAACTTTCCTTATGCGAATGTCCCACGTCAGGATTGCGCGGCATCGGCGGGGGATACGCACAGGGGCCGTATTGCTTCAGGTAGAGATTGCGCCATTGATACTCGTTGCTTTTGGGAAATTTATGGCGCTCCGTATTCATAGGCAGTGCCATGCGTCGTGCTTCTGGCACGAAAGAAAGGTTGCTGTCGTGAGGTGAAGAAAAAGGGATAAAAGCACAAGGTACCCCCCAACAGTGGGGGATATATATATATATATATATATATATATATTATATATATTATATATATATTCCTAGAATCACAGAAGAGTAAAAAAGAAAAAAAAAATGCAGAACCCGAATGTAAAAAAAAAAAATAATAATAAAAACCAAGCTATGTTTTCAAAGACTGAACCACGTAAAGCAAAGCAGTACAAGTTACACAGGTGCACTCACAGTAAAAAATACACAGTAGCAATGTGAGTAAAATAATAATAATAATAATGAAGCAAAATACCGCCTTATCATTGAAAGAAGCATGCTGAACAATTTCTGAATAAAAGTGATAATCAACTTTCATCTAATGGCACTTCCGCCTTTTCTTTTTACGATAATTTGGTCTTATGTCCTGACATATATTTTCCTTCATGAAACGAAGTAAGGACACGCTGAGAGAAAGGAAAAAAGAAAAAAAAAAACAAACAAACAAAAAAAAAAAAAACTTCAAGCAGAATCAGTAAGTGTCACTCTGAGTTCAGTTCGGCAGTTCAGCTGCCGCCTCTCCACTTTTTTTTTTTGCTTTTTGAGCCCACTTCGGCAATTCAATTGCTCCTCCCCCCTCTTTTTTTTTTTTATCCACATATTGTTCTTCCTTTTTCTTTTATTTACTTTTTCGTCGTGTATACAATTTTAAAGTCATCATGGTCTAAAATTGGCCGCAGAAGAGCCAAGCAAAGTGTCTTTTTTTTCATTTTTTTTTTTGGGGGTGGGGGGGGGGGGATACAGTCCACTTTCACCATACTTTTAGTTTTTGTTTTCCCCCCCCTTTTTTTTTTTCTCTTAACGCACGATACTAATACACTTTGAAAGTAATATCCATGCTATAATCAGTAAAAGAAAAATGTAACCTCCAAGCAGCGCGACATCACCTCTTAACCGCGCTGGTTTCAATCCAATGTTGGCTAAATATTGAACGCACATAATAGGAACACTTGTGTCTGTTTGTTTCCCTGTCGCGTCTGTTGGCGCAAAAGTACACGACTGCCCGTCAAGTTCGTTGACCATTAAACTTTCAAAGGCCAGAAAGAAAGGTGAGAGTTCTTGGAACGGCTTGAGTGCTTTTGGGACCGTATCGGATTGCACAAGTAATCCACCAAAGACAAAGTTCCACAAAATAACGACACTGCTTAGTAGTGCGGCGCCACCAAAACTGCCAGTGAGGATACCAATGCAAAGAACCATCAAGGTAATGCATATAGAAAAGCAATTAATAACAAAAACAAACCAGAAAAAGTGCATTCCGTCGTCCACGCGAAGTCCCATGGGAAAGTAAATCAAAGAGGAGAGTACTAGTGAGGGTAAAACGCGCAGGGGCAGAATGTCCACGGCAACCTTTGAAAGAAGATATGGAAAAGAACGATAAAAACCGTTTTCACGTTCAACTGCATAAAGTTTGCGCTCCGCCACGAGCTGCTCTAGACAGCTAAGCGAGACAAGTGACACAACGAGCAAAAGAAAAGTCATAGACCCTGCACGATTCAGTGATCCCGGTAAATCTAAAGCCTGCTCGCGGTACAAAAACATCATGAGCGACGCGACGGCCGCAGTTACAGCTGCGTGACCGACAATTAGATCAAACGAAGAGATTAATGAACTCGCCGCACGTGCAATGAGTAATCCCGTCTGTTGGTACACGTTTACATAGTATTTGCGGCACACGGCCGCGCCACGCAAAATCTCTGCACCCGAAACGCCCTTATCCGAGTGTTCGTGCAACAGTGACGGCATCGTACTCTCGGAGACGTGAAGTTCCGCTGCCTGCAGTTCCGCGCGTGCCGCGTCGTCGAGAATCTCCTCGAGTTTCATTATGTACTCTGCGTGGTTTGCGTGCTCTGTGTAGCTAGGGAGTGGGCGAACACCGCCAATCGCGCGAGTGACGCGTGTCTCGAGCAGCTGAGCGGCGAAGCGGGCCGGGCCGCAGTACACACTTACCCCACGCGAGAGCAAAAGGACCTTGTCGAAGAGCTCAAATATCTCCTGTGATGGTTGATGAATGCTGAAGATGACAATGGGACGAAAGGCAAAGTAGTGTGGCGCGTAGATTCGCATTGGAGAGTCCTTTGCGAGTTCAACAACTACTTCCATGACACGCTTTGCGCTCACCGCGTCGAGTCCGCTTGTTGGCTCGTCAAGGAATAGAATACGTGGATTGGCAAGAAGCTCCACCGCGATGGACACACGACGCCTCTCTCCTCCACTCACTCCACGCATGTCATCACCACCTATAACTGTGTGTTCACAACGCTCTAGCTTTAATACCTCAATCATGTGCTGCACAATGTTCTTGATTGTTGCATTAGAAAATGCCCGCGGAAGCTTCAATCGCGCTGCGTACTCAATGGTTTGGCGGACTGTCAGCGCCGGAATTTGTGTATCTTCCTGTGAGACGTAACCAATGATGTTTCTATAGTGCCGTAAAAACAAATGGGACGAGAAGCCGACCTGTGTGCCGTTGAGACACATTGACCCTGTTGTTCTGCCCTGTTTCTTACGTGCGGAAAGAATGTCGAGCAGCGATGTCTTGCCGGCTCCTGAGGGACCCATGATGGCAAGGACTTCACCAGAGCGCACAGTGAGGTTCACCTGATGCAAAATAGTTTGCGTACGGGCCTCTTGGTGCGAGGCAAATCTCGAGCCCACGAGTGTGTAGTGCACGTCTGTAAGCTTCAACTCAAAGGGCGAGCGCGCCAAGCTACGCGTAGCTTCAATGTAATCTGTTTCTTCCGGAGATATGTCCACATTTTGCCGCGCGTTACTTTCTGTACTCTGGTGCGCTGAGATAAGCCCAACCACTTCTTCTTGCTTCTCGTCGTAACTTCCGTCGTTAATGATACTATTGTTTGCCCCACTTCCCCCTGAACCATCGCCTGCACTGCCTATCGCATTCACTTTCGTTTGGTTTTCCGCATCCCCCGATAGGGAGGAACTGCTTGTTTCAGATGGGGAATCGACAAGAGCATAGATGCGAACAAATTCTTCTGAGCTCTTTCGTGTTCGCGAGAAAAGCCAAATCGCATGCAATCCAATGGCAAGAGCCACCAACGCAACGGCGAGAAGAACCAATAGAAAAAAATTCAATTGCGTCGCATCGGACGCATCGTCTTGAGGAATGGGATACTTATTCGTGTCCAAGCACTCGCTACCACCACACTTTAGGTCAAAGACGAGAGCAAGGTCAGTAAGTGTTAACCGGCACATGCTTGACCAGAGACTACAGGTAAAGCGAACGCTATTCCGAATATGTGGGAGAAGTCGTGCAAGAATTGATGTGGAGCAAACAGGAGTGTACTGAGGGGGTGGGTCTTCTGCACAGGCACAACTCACTTCCTTGCACGTATACACTACTACTCTTTCCTGTGGCTTCAAACGCATACCAATATACATTATACAGTTGAACAGAATCGTTGATACCACCAGAGCAATAGTAAGAACAATTACAGCTTTACCCACACGCTTTCGACCAATTTTCGACGAAATGCAACGCAGTACTATAAACAAAATACAAAGCACAACGATTATGATTTGACAAACCAGCTGCACCACCTCGTAGGAGTGTGACAAGTGATACGACTTCTCCGCCTCCTCTGTGACCCCTTCATACATAGAACAACGAGTCATGTTGCATCTAAAAAAGGCATCTGTGTATTCACGGTTCGGTTCCACACGATAGAGAGAGAGCGCGCATCGTCCTTTTTCGCCTTTACTGAACGCCTGACCATCTTCGGTATCACATCCAATCGTGACGTTTGCCTCAATCGCACGACCACCACCCAGGCTTTGGATAAAGAAGTCAGAACGGAGAGAGCACTCAAACTCCTTTTTCTCCCCACGAATAATAAGGGACTGATTGCATTCGGTCTGCGGCGCTTTACACGCTGCGTTGCGCTGGCAGAGCTGGCAGGCTATTCCATTGTAAGTGGCTCTATCAGGACATATACACGACCCATTGTACGGCACACCATCATGGACACAGGGCACACTGCCGTTACCAAGCATGGATATTCCGACAAGATCAGAGCTCCCCGGGGGGTTATCAAGCTCTGACGCAGACTCCAAGGACGCAAAGAATGGAAAGAGCGATAAGTCGCCAGGTCGGCGGTAGGGTCCGGCGTCCGCCGGCAACGGGAGAACTGCTACAGCAGCGATAACACACAACAAACCCAGAGACCTACATGATACAAACATCCCCAAGAAATATATATATATATATATATATTTATATATACGTAACTTCTCAAACAAATAATAAACACGAAAAACTTCCTTGAAGAGGATGTGAAGCATTCAGTAAAATAAAAACGCAAGGGAAATCACAAAAAAAAAAGAGAAGACATACGTTTTATTCCAAAATTTTAAATATATAATTTCCGCAAATTATTCCTGTTTACAAGCGGTCTCATACAAAATCACAAAAAACCCAGAAATAAACACTTTAGCCATGCGGCGTAGTGCACTGTCAAAAAAGATTCAAGTGAAAGAAAAGCGTAAGGAAAGCTATTCCCCCTCTTTCCTTGCGCCCGAACCCCCCACAAACACACACAAAGCCAGAATAGAACATAATGGGTACCCTAAAAAATGAGAATCCTTTCATCCACCAAGTTCTTGGCGTTCCTTTACTGAAATTCAAAACCTCTCTCATTTGCACCGTTTCAATTCCTTTCTTTTTTCAGTGTACCCCATTCCTTCCGAGAAACCATTTTGACATCTAGAATCCCTAACTGCACTCTTGCGCAGAAACACATAAAAAATCCTCTAAACCCCTAGAATTTGAATTAATACCTAACACTGCTATACACGTTTACTACGAAAAACAACAACATAGCATCACAATGCATTTTCAAATACTAGTAAATCGAAACCACAAGCCATTGCTTGACGACGGCCTGTGCACTACCAACCGCGGTGGTACAGGTGCTCTGGAGTGCCAGTGACAGAGAATGTCAGATGGCGGAAGAAGTCTTGCCGGTCGCTGCCCCAGAACATCTTGCGGCGCTCATCGGGGGTCATGCTGCGAAACTGGCCGACCGTTGGGTTGTTATTGATGCGCACAAACGCGAGTTCGCGCATGTAGCCCATATCATCAAACCCCCACTTACGCGCCTCCGTGCGGACGGCAAACTCCAGTGGATCCTCGTCTAGGTACTCAATTTCGATGGGAGGGGGTGTGATGGGGAAATGGAGATTGCGGGCTTGCGGCAAGGCGCACAGACAAGAAACGCGGGAGTAGACACGACGCATCATCTTCGGTTTTAGAACGGCTCGCTAAAACTAAAATACTTTTAATTAACATGATAAAAATACCAGGGGGAGCGGAGAACAGGAACACTATAGCACTGGAATACAGATTCATTATAATCTCCCAAGTTGTCGTTATTGCTTTGTTTCGTTGACAAAGAGTGAAGGACGTTTGAAATTATTTGCTGTAACAATCAGAACCTTTACCGTTAACAATGAAAAAAAAAACAAAAAAAAGTGACTAAAAATAATTTGATCTTTCGTAGAAAGTATGTCCGGCAAAGCATCATTATGCGCGAACGAAATGGACACTTTCCCCTTTTTTCTTAATGAGGCGGAAGAAACCCTGCACAAACCCCAAAATTCGAGCATACCGCATCACTCCCCTAAAACAGGACGCAAACGAATACATTTATGCATACATACGTACGTACGCTCAGAAGAACACTTACATTAATCCTACCCGTTTTCCCTAGACAAAATTGATCTTTATCCATATAATTAGCTCCCCTGTTCTCCATGACACCTGCTTTTCGGTCATTTATTTTACCCTTTCTGTTTCTTTTTTTGATTTGCTTATTCCTCCTCTTCTGAGGCCACACAAAGCTCATGTTTTCTTTAGTACTAAAGAGTAGACATATCAATCACGAAGCGGTAACGCACATCGTTTTTCAGAACACGCTCGTAGGCTGTATTGATGTAATCAATCTTGATCTTTTCAATTTCTGAGACGATCCCATGTTTGCCGCAGAAGTCAAGCATTTCTTGTGTTTCTGCAATACCACCAATCAACGAGCCTGCGACGCTCTTGCGGCCAAGGATCAGGTTGAATGGATGCAGAGGGGGATGAGGAACCTCAGGCACACCCACAAGCGTATGAACGCCACCCACAGCGAGTGCTTCGGTGTACGGTTGTAGGTCGTGGGAATTGCCCACGGTGTCGACAATTAAATTAAGAGTATTCTTCACAGCTTTCATCTGCGCAGGGTCCTTCGACAAGACAACATGGTCGGCGCCGAGGGCCTTGGCCTCAGTAATCTTCTTTTCCGTCGTGGTGAAGACCGTGACCTCCCCACCCATCGCCTTGGCAAGCTTCACGGCCATGTGGCCGAGGCCACCAAGGCCGACAATGCCCACTTTTGTGCCGGACTTCACGCCCCAGTGGCGCAGGGGCGAGTACGTCGTGATGCCAGCGCACAGAAGCGGCGCGGCCGCAGCGAGGTCAAGGTTTGCGGGCATACGTAGCACAAAACTCTCATCCACCACGATGTGATCCGAGTACCCACCATGGTTTATCTCTTTGCCGTCTGGAGTGCGCGAGTTATAGGTAGGAGTGTTACCTTTGTCGCAATACTGTTCAAGGCCCTTCTTACACTGCGTGCACGAGCGACACGAGTCCACCAAACACCCCACGCCAACGGGTTCGCCCACCTTGAAGTTCTTCACATCGGCTCCAACGCTTGTCACATGGCCCACAATTTCGTGCCCTGGAACCATGGGAAAAATGGCATTACCCCACTCCACGCGCGCCTGGTGAATGTCAGTGTGGCACACACCACAGAAGGCAATGCGAATGCTCACGTCATTCTTTCCCACCGCGCGCCGCTCAAAGTTAAAGGGCTCAAGAGCTGCCTTT
>JASANW010001221.1:0-24152 GCA_030849725.1 Trypanosoma boissoni
CTTCTCCTCATTGGCGCCGCCGCGGCCGCCGCGACCGCCGCGACCGCCACGGGCACCGCGGCCGCCACGACCGCGACCGAAGCCGCGCTGCTCGGTAGCGGAAGGAACTGCTTGCGGTTGATCAGTCATGCTCTCGGTGTTCTACTCGGCAAGTGGCTGGTAGTAAGAAAAATACATGTAAATAATAATAATAATAAACAGGAAAAAGAAAGAAAAGTTAAGTCTATTGCCAAACGAGTGAAAGAATATGAACACGTCCAAGTTAAAAAAAAAATAAAAAAAAAATGAGTGATGAATAATATAAAATAATAATAATAATAACCAGTAACGGTCTGAGGAAATAGCTTCATAGAAGCGCATCGACTTGATTATAGTCGCAGTTTTTTGATGAGAACAAGAAAAGAAAGTAGAAAAACAAGAACAAAAAAAAACAAGTATTTATAATCACAACTTAGTTTCACCTTCAAGTGGACGTATGAAATTGCCTGGAACGAGTCCTTTAGATACAACTCTCCTATCAGCGTCCAAAAGTTTTGCTCCACACCACCCGTTCTCAGCGTATTCCTTGACGAGAAACTGATCACCTGCTTTGAAAGCTATAAATCCGTCTCTTTCAGAATCTTCATAGTCGTATACAGCAACAAAACGCCTGATTCGATCGCCTACCGCATTATCACTCTGCGTTGATGTTGTGGAATCCGCATAGTAGTCCGAAACTGAATCGTTGCAACTTTCTTCGTCAGTCTCTGATAGACTCTCTTCACAGTTATTATCAGAAGAGTCAGCAGTCCCCATATCTTTTCCCTGATGGACTCTTCGAGTCCTATCACCAGATCGATCCCCACGAAGCTGCCTTTTGCGCTGAAGAGTACTATATATAATATCAAGTGAAACGAACAGTGCAGATATCAATAAGTACATTTTCCATCTACTAATTATACTCATCACACCTCCACTTTTAGATCCTTTTACTACGGCTTTTTCATATGTGTTCAACATAGTGTTTTGTACAGCAGAACGGGAAGCAGCAACTTCTTGACCTTTGATAACGGCTTTTAATGCTTTTATACTGTAAAACGTGCCAAAGCCAACACCCATAAGCTCCAGTCCTGATCGCATAACCTGCATGAGTATTTGAAGAAGATGGCCAATCATTTCAATACTGGAGTGTATAGCAAATTGCCTTTTTTGTTGTCGTTGCTTCTCTATTTTTTCTAGTCTTTCTTCGCGTTCTCTACGACGTCGTGCTCGCTTCTCACGTGGTGATTCGTCAATAGGAGGCTTTTTCGATATTACAATCTGAGCACCATCTGTCGATGGAGCCGGCAGCAAACTGTTTGCGTTGTTCCCTTGCCCATTGGGCAAGCCTGTTCCACCGGAAGCAAAGCCCGTATCACCTATGCTGTTCATACCATTTGCTCCATACCCGCCCATCGTTCCGCCAGTCATCGTACCCAGTCCACCCCCACCATACATGGATGGAAGCCCGCCAGTTCCGTAACCACCGTACATTCCACTACCCCCACCATACATGGATGAAAGCCCACCGGCTCCGTAGCCACCGTACATTCCACCACCACCATACATGGATGAAAGCCCACCAGTTCCGTAACCACCGTACATTCCACCACCCCCACCATACATGGATGAAAGCCCACCAGCTCCGTAGCCACCGTACATCTTGCTTCTAGTAATAAAAGGTATTAGTATTAATAGTAGAATGATATTTTTTTACACATAAAGCATGTAAAAGTAAAAATAAACAAAAAGGAAAGGTGTTTTTTGTTGCTAAAATAGGTAAGAGAAACAATCACAATACATATAGTAACAAAACAGACACTGAAACAAAAACAAAATTGATAATAATAAAAAAAGACAACAAAAAGTGAAGCTTGCCGTTACTCGTGGTACAACTCCGCATTCCATTGCCGTGTAACCTATGATATATATATATATATATATATATATATACATTTGAATTGCAATACAGGACTTCAAAGCCAAAGCAAAATAAAAAAGAGAAAAATTCTCAGTTACATACTCATGTTGATGTTCTTCTAACACTTAGATGTTAAAGCCCACTTGTGCTCCGATTCACAGCTTCCATTCATCCAAGTTGATGGGTTGACCCGAGCGCTTTGCCTCCCGCAAAGCATCGAGTTTTGCCTGCATTTCTGCCTCGATGCGGTCCGTTTCGCGCCTCATCGCTTCCACATCGCTTTGGTGGCGCTGACGCTCCTTCACGATCTGCTCCAGAACCGCCCGGCGCTTTCCGTCGAGTTCTTGGGTTGCAGTTCTTCTAGCCTCCTCGTGTTCTGCGTTCGCCTGTCGCCGCGACTCTTCTTCATCTAAATCCCTTTGACGTTGGGATTCCTCCTCGAGCGCGTGGGCTTGCTCTTCGCATCGACGGCGTTTCTCACGCTCCTTATACGCTTCATAGTCAGCCTGGTGTGCAAGAGCCTCCACTAACTTTGCTTCTGCTCTTTCAACCTCCTTAGCAATTTCCATTTCACGCTGCTGCTGGCGAGCGACCTGTTGTTCCTTCGACGCCCGACGGGCTTCCTCACGCTCTGATGCCAGGCGGCGACGCTCTTCATCGAGTTCTTGTTTCTTTACGGCGAGCTCACGAAGGTGTCTATCCAGTTCCTCCTGTTGCCGCTTCTGAACTTCCGTATAAGCAGCCATCTTAAGTTTTTCTTCTTCTGCTCGTCGAATCTTCACTGCATTATCCTTCTCGCGTCGAAGTAACTCGCCTTCGCGCTCTCGTTGGGCTCGTGCAGACTCTATCTCCGCTTCGCGTTCACGCTCACGTTTCTTTTGAAGGTTGCGCCATTCCGTTGCACGTTTTTGCTCTTCAACTTCTAACTTACGCGCATAATCTAGCTTTGCCTTAAAAGCCTCTTCCGCTTGTCTAAGCTCTTCCTGTTTTCGCTTAAACCACTCTGAAAAGGTCATCTGACTGCCATCGGCACAAAAGTCCCCTTTATTACCCTTACCGGCTGGAACAGATCCGCCGTAGGTTCCCCTTTGATACTGCTTGTAAATATCCTCAAACAGCTTCTCATCAGTGACGTTGGGTGACTTCCTAGACGCCCGATCACCTCCGTAGCGTTGGGCCGGCTCATTATTCGGAGTCGGCCTCGCTCCACTGCGGGCTCCCGAATTATACGGTTGGTGTCGCCGGTGATCCGAATGCGATGTTGCCCTATCATACTCTCGACGCTTGCTAGGAGAGCGTAGAACTTGGTATGCATTGACAACCAATTTGAAGATAGTCTCCCCTTCTGGATTTTTGTCCGGATGCAGCTCCAGTGCCTTAACTTTATAAGCTTCACGAATTTTTTCGTTAGTTGCTGTTCTCGGGACTCCAAGTAAGGCGTAGTGATCCTGTTTCTCCTGCATTTGAAATTATAAAAAAATATCTCTCTTTCAATATAATATCCACACAATAAAAGGCGGCCTATCAGCAAAAAAAAAAAAAAAAACTAATATGTAATATATATATATATATATATATATAACGCAAGGGTCCCTCTACTTTCTTCAAACAGCAATAATAAGAAGAAAAAAGAAAAAAAAAAAAACAAGTAGGCAAATAACATGGACAAAAATACTTTTTTACATTGCGAATGTTATACAGGTTGAGGTTGTATCCATGAATAAAAATAAAAAAAAACTTCCTTCGACTCGAGATAAAACAAAAACGGGGAAAGGACCTCCTCCCCCACCCTCTCTCATTCTCTCTTTTTTTCCCCGTTCTCTCTCTTCATCCGTGGTATACAGGCTGAGGAGTGCAATTTCACTTTATGCCTCTTTTTCGCCAGATGCGTCATTTTCCCCGGCCTCTTCCCACTCAAGATCATCCAGGAGGCGCGTGGACTGCTTGATTGCCAAAGGAATGCGGGACAAAATAAATAATAGTACACAGCCAAGCACAACAGTTTCTCCCCAAAGCCCAATGTAATCGTGGAAAAACTCCAGCCATGCAAAAATGATACGATACTTAAAAGTACCGAGAGCAAGTTCCTGTCCCCAGCCGCCGTGTCTCGCGCTCATGTGGCGCATGTGCTCAGGAGGTTTCATGCCATACAGAAGATAATAATTTTTGGCATCCGGGTTAACAAGAATATCATATGCGTCCTTTAACTCTTCCAATGCCATTTCCCTATCTTCTCCACTCTCCTCGGTGGCCTCTAACTGAGCTTTCTTTGCTTCATACGCCTTCTTCAACTCAGACGCATCAGCGGCACGCTTAGATTTAGTGTCTTTCGTGTCTAGGAGAACACTGTATAATTCTCGATCAACTTGCGATGCAAGTCGCGTGTACGCCAATTCCACTTGTTTATTCTTTGTTTCACAAGAACGACCACAATGAACAAGTTGCCCACGTTGCTTCTGATGCTCCATATACGCCTTCTTGATCTCCTTCCGAATTCGAAAATTCTCTCTGCGGCGTTCCTTGTCGGCGTCATCAGACGGTGACTGAAAGTGCGCACCTTCAGGGCGGAATCGACCTTTGACCCCCAGCGTTTCGTAGTACCGCTCCAGCTCACTTGGTGTGACTCCCGACCAGTCATCTCGTGCACCGGCTGAGTTTGAGTTTACTTCACCGAAACCCTTTCCACTTTCGATTTGTGGGGGCTCCAAGTTAAACTCCACATCGTATTTCACCCACGCCAATAATATAATAGCAAAAAGCACAAACATAAAAAATACATTGCGAAACTTGGAACCAGAATCTTCGTGCTCCTCAACAATAGCGTTCCATTCAGCTGTGGTGATGACACCACGATTTGGATCCCGTCGTGTGAATCTATTCGTCGTAGCAAAGCGATCGGCTGCTTTAACGCCTCGCATCGTGTTATGACGTGCAAACATATCTTCGCGAACGGCACGGTCTGCATTTTCTTCAAGCCTGGCACGGCGCACGCTCGCTTGTTGCTGCCGTATCTTAGCAGCTCGCGGTAGCATCAAAAAAGAATGAACTTTTGATCTTGAAACACAATGGACAGAACAACAACAACAAAAAGATTTTCTAATTTTTTTACAACTAAATGGGATATATCTCCAAACATTACATGGGTCTATAAGCACTAAAAAAAAAAAAAAGGCGTTTCGAATTACACGATTAACATTCGCTTTTTTTCTGTCTTTTTTTGTTCGATGATTTTTTTTTTTTTTCCAACTCCTCTCTTAAAATGATATTAATATCTTATTGAGGATAAGTTAACGGCTAGTGTCATTTTCATTCAAAAAAAAAAAAAGAATCTCTTAATTCTCCGTGTATATTTAATCTTCCCCACCTTGCCCACGTCAGCCCCTCTCGGATCGGTAGTACGGTTGCTGGCCATATGCTCTTGAGCGCTCAGAAGGGGCATCAACGGAGCCAGAGACATATTTATTTACTGCGGTGGCGACTTATAGTACCCCGTAACAACACAGTGGTCACGCTCAAAGGGTTCAAGAGACGCTTGTTCCTTGGGTCTGAGCCCAGATTCTTTTATTTTTTGAACCTCCGAAGCAAACACTGTTGCAGGATCTGCAGTGGAGTCAATACAGTTAGCTTTAATAGAGATGACAAAGCCACCGTTTTCTTTAAGGAAGTGCTGCGCGTTCAGAGCAAGAATACGAGCCTGATCTGGCTGAGCAACGTCCATAAATATGCAGTCCACAAGTCTTGGAATGAGCATGCGGTACTTCTGCGGGTAGCGCGCATCTTCCAGAATGGGCACAATGTTGTTTCGACGCTTTGTCATTTCCTCCAGGTCGCGACCACTGCGATGGGAAAACTCGACAGCGTAAACTACACCTTCTGGGCCGACCAAATCTGAAACATGACTAACCGTTGTTCCGCTTGCAGCGCCCAGGTAGAGAACCGTCGATCCCGGCTCCATGTAGATTTGCGCAACACCGGCGTAAATGGCAGCCGCTAGCTTCGAGCGATATGGGTTCCACACTCGAAACTCGCAAGACTCTGTCTCACCAACAATTGTACCGCTCATACGCTTTTCGCTGTAGATTGAAACACCTGGGACGAGAGATTTGGTAGCTAGGGTGTCCTTGCCAGAGAGGAGATAGCATCCCCGCATTCGAGCATGCGCCTGGAAAACATTTCCCTTCACCGCGGCACCGCCACCGCGACCTCCGCCTCCGCGCCCGCCGCCTCGGCCTCCGCGACCGCCACCGCCTCCGCGACCGCCTCCGCCTCTTCCGCCGGCGCCGCCCCTTCCGCCGCGGCCACCGCCGCCACCGCGCCCGCCACCGCGCCCGCCACCTCGGCCTCCGCGCATTTTCACTTCAAGAGAAAAAAGACTGAACTAGAAAGAGAAAAGACGTATATATATATATGTATACGAATGTGTATGAAGTAAAAACAGTGTAAAATCTTAAAGTAGCATTCTACTAGAACAGAAAAGGTTTCTGAAAATATAGCGTGGTAAAACAATTGAAAAAAAAAAAAATGTGCTCGAACACGACTACTAGTAGAAAGGCACAACTTTTTTATACGCACGATAGCCGCAATCAGGTGCTCTCTGGCGCGCCCAAACGAGTCAGAATACCACGCATTCGCTCCGTATCTTTGGAATAGCGATTCGCTTTGCTGAGATCTGTATGCATTCCCACACCTCCCCAGAGAAAAGCACCTTTTTTGTACTCTTTTTGCTTTAAATCTTCCACTTCTTGCTCTCGTAAATGGCTTTCCTTCGTTTCCTTTAGTCGTACTTCGCGTTTTGCATTTTCCTCCTTCATGTAAGACTCTGCAGCTTCCTGTTGTTTGGTCTCCTTCTCCCTTGTCCTAGCGTCAATGTTAGCCGTTCTGGCAAAAATTTGCTTTTGAAGGGCCTCATTTATTCCACTGTTCACAGGCTGACGTTGCACCATCGGGACATCCCCCATTTCGGTGGAAGCGGGTGTGTTTGCTTGAGCGGCCGGTAAAGCATCTGGAATCGAAGCCGGCTGTGGATCTTCGAATAAAGCCTTTGCACTCTCTGAGGGGACAAATGGCTGTGCGGGCGGGTTGACGGTCCCTGACGGGGCCGATGAAAAGCCCCCCATAATGCCAGGCCCGCTATCTTGCTGAGGCATAGGGGTTTTCTCTACTCCCGCTTGAGCACTCTCAGACACCTCCTGCTGTTCAAATAACCCCTCCATGCTTGCTTTTCCTCAGTTCTCTAAATTAAAATATGTGTTCAACAAGACTCTAAATGGATAGCGATCTCTCAACAAGAACAACAACAACAAAAAAAAAAAATAATAATAAAATAAAGATAGGATACACAGAAGCATAGTAATAATTATAACAATAACCACTTATAAAGCCGTGATACAGAGGGTAAATTGTTTTGAGTATGGCGATACTATTTGATATTAAGTGTCACCTATGCAGAAACACATTTAATGAATGTCCATGGTCTCTCATATTTATGACTCTTAACAAATATGCACACAAGAACACGATAAAGCAAATAAAAAGCTCGTCGCCCTAAAAAAGAAGAAAAAGAGGACAATCACAAAGACAGACAACCTCATCGCTTGAGAACGAATATGAGTACAATAATAGCAACGAGAACAATAACAACAACCAAGGCAATGACGCACAGTAACTTTCTACCACATCGTTGCCTGCGAGAAGCATGTTTCAATTCAGTAGTACCATTCTCAACAAAAGCTTGCGACTCTCCAACATTTCCTGTTATTTTGTCCAATGCCGGTTGCTGGTGCTGCAAAAGGTCATGAAACTCTTGGTAAGTACTTTTTAATTCTATCATGCTGCTTTCAATCTCTCGGACATCAACAAGTTTCTCTTGTTGAAGAGCCTCTTCCGTGTGAAATTCTGCCATATCAATCTTTTTTATTTCCTGGACACGCACATTAGAGTACTGGGAAAGTGATCCTGCCCCTTCTGGCGGACTGGCATGCGCGCTAGATCGCCGAGTCTGTTTTTCCTTGCGTAGCGCCTCCTTGTTACAATTCTCAAACTCAATTCGCACAACGTTGTACTGACTTCGCATGTCTTCCAGCTCTCCACTCGACATTCCTTCAAGAGCACTAGCTACCTTCCCTTCACATTGTGAAACTAATAAACGCGCCTTGCGCAATTTCTCACGCGCGGCAGTATCCCGTACAGTACCAAGATCTGACATGGCATTAGTGACATCCCAGGAAGCTTTACGCACCTGCTGAATCGATCTAGAAAGCGTCTCACCTTCGTCTAGAGGCATTACCCTAAACAAATCAACAATATATACACATGGAAAGTTAGAGATAAGGAAAGTAAAAAAAAAAAAAATACCCAAAGTTGATGGATTAAAACAACCACATGTAAAGAACACGGTGAGCATCCCTGTAAAGCGTTTAACGGGGAAGAGATCATCTTAAGAAAAATAAAACTGTTCGGGGACGTGACCAAAAGTAAAAGAGTCAGCAAATACTTCAACCCCGCCCACAAAAAAAAAAAAATAGCGTGAGGAAACAACCCTTCTTTCTACAGAAGAATCCAAGTATCAACTTATAATGCCACAGGCGGTATGTACAATAATGGCATTAAGTTGTCTTCTCTGCCTTCCCTCTGCTTCCCCACTATTATAAACTCCTATTCTTTGATCATTCTTTGCTTCCAAACAGTTTTGTTCTTTTTTTTTTTTTTGATTTCCTTTCCCCTCCCATTTCTCTTCAGCCAACTTCATCTTCGTCGATGCGCGAGCATGCGTGCAAGTATATGTATGCTTGTGCGAGTGAGTGAGTGTGTGTGTGTGTGTGTATGTGTGCAGGTGCGCGCGTGTGTGTGTGTGTGTATGTATAAATGCGTTTCCAACACAAGGACCCCAATCACCGCCAAACTCTTTTAATGATTAGTATTAGTTTTCATCCTTGTTTGCATTTATTCATCCCCCATTCAACAATCTACAGTTTCTTTACCTGTGATGCACGCACAAATACGCCTTTTCCCTTTGGGCACATGAAATACTGCTTCTTGTCGATAAACGAAGAGCCATCGTTGGTCCCTTCATTTCCCTCAAGCATCTCTAGCCCTATCCAAACACCGGCTCCAAACGCTGTTGGGCCGTTAAAGCGAACGATAGCACGGAAACCTTTATACGTGACAGTCTCTGCTATGTGAAGATCCTTCGCCGAGCTAACGTGGTTAACCAGGGATGAGCGCGAAGGGGTTGCGCACCGCGGCCCGGGGCGGCCCGATGTCGAGGCGGAGGCCGCCGCCGCCGCTGGGCCTGTGGCGGACGCGGTGGACACACGTGTCGGCGTCGCCCCATTCGACGGGCGCGAGACGGCACGCGCGGTCGAAGTGGAGCGGGCGCCTGTTGTGCGCGCGGGGGTACCGCTCCGCCCCGTCGTCGTCAAACCCGCGCGCAGTGGGGTCCCGCGGCGGACCGTGCTGGCGGCGCTGCGGGAGAGCGGACTGCGCGCGTTGATGCGGTTGGCAGAGGGCCGCCGAACGGAACTGTGTGAGCTCTCGTTTGTGCTCGTGCGCCCTTGTCGCACGCCGGTTCGTGCGGGGGAAGTGACGCGCAGTGTGTTCGAGGGGGCGGGGGAGCGGGCGTTGCGGACTCGTGCGGTGCTAGACGTAGCCCCTGCGCGCCGCGGTGTGCTCGCCCGGCGCACATCGGAGTCATGCGTTGATTGAAGTTCCTCACGGCGTTCTTGCTCCTCACGCAACCGCTGATTTTCGCGTTGCAGGAGACGAATGCAGTAGTGGAGCGCCTGGGCCTCTTTATTAAAGGCGCGGCACACATGCGCTACTTCGGAGCTGCCGAGCGACTCGAGGAGACGCGGGACAGTCACAGACTGTCGCGGGTGGGCGACGCCTTCGAGCCATGGGTGATTCAGCGCATCACTGAGAGCCATGCGCTTATGCGGATCCTTGTTAAGCAGTCGCTGAACAAAATCAAACGCTGCGGGAGAGATATTAGGCGGCTCTGGTAGCGCAGTATCCATAATGGTGCGGAATACCTCTTTTTCCGGAGAATGAGAAACCGCCGAATACGGGAAATTGCCGGAAAGTGTAATATACGTCACAACTCCAACAGACCATGCGTCGGCATTGAACCCATCATAGTGTGTTTGTGTAAATTTCGCGTAAAACATCTCCGGCGCGCCATAGCGTGGAGTTCCAATGACGTCTGAACAGACAATGCGCTTGCCAATAAGACGCTCTGCTCCCGGATAAGGCATGCAGAGAGCGATAGGATCCAAAGGATCTTTAACCTCGGCAGGTGTACTTCCAGTTTTGGATCGCTTAGCAAGACCAAAGTCAGTTAATTTTATGTTGTTGTCCACACTAACAAGTAAATTCTCTGGTTTAATGTCTCGATGAATAACATCATGTATGTGGCAGTGGAGAACAGCCTTAATTATTTGATAGGTGTAAAGCTTTGATTTCTCCTCGGAAAGATTCCCATCCGCCGATTGAAGAATAATCTCACAGAGGTCACCGCATTGTACTTCTTCAAAAAACAAGAGAAACTGTTTTTCTGTCTCAATGTACTCTAAAAAAGTGACCACATTTTCATGTGCAGGAATATGTCGCAGAACATCAATCTCTCTATTCACCTCTGCCATGGCACGATCCACGTCTCCCTTCGTCAGTGATATGAGGTAATCCTTTTCAATGATCTTGACAACAAACTTCATACCAGGCTTCGACCCTGGGGGCTCATAAGGTGAAATCGGGGTACACCGTTTCACCACACTCCATGCACCGCGACCGACAACGGCATCCTCATCAATCATATATTTTTCCTCTATACGAGTAATGCCAGTCACCTGCGGCTTCGAGGCCGGTTGCGCGTTAGTAGATTCCATGAAAAAGAAAAACTACAACAAAAAAGAATATCTAGACGAAACTGGCTTATGTTTGCCTTTTATCTTTACCTACTTTCTTCAGTAACGTAGCCCAGTAAAAAGTAAAAATAATAATAATAATAAAAGAGAAACGGACGGGAGAAGTGTAATTTAAGAAAAAAAAAAAAAGAAGTACGACATCGAGACATTACATTCACAGAGCAGTCGGGAAAAGAGAAGAGCATCCAAACTGTAACTGGGCGCATGCACGCAATAGCTTGGAGAGTGCCGAAATAGTAAATTGAGAAAAAAAAAAATGGTGCATATTCATGAGACAAAGAAGCACCAATAAATAGAGAGTGCTCTGTCTCTCATACACACACAGAAAGTTCATTCCTAATTGAGGATTAATTCAATGGAACTGAATAGGAAATAACAATAAAAAGAATAGTAAAGGCATGGCCTGAAAAATATGAAACAAAAGCAGACAATAATCGAATGTTCAGCATTAACCCGCGTCATCACTTCTAATTGATAGTAGTATTCATTTTTGGCTTTTCCTCTCATCTCTACCCACAGTTAAAAAAAAAAAACTTAATAATTCAATGCACACGTGCAGCAACACATTTTTTTTTTTTTTCCTCCACTTTGCGAAAGCAATAGCGAGCAAACAGTTCACATCCCTCCCCAGACATTATCCCCTTCATCTTATATATATATATATATATATACGCAGCTACATACATTCACACACACATACGCGCGAAGGTGTTGTAGCTTGGAGCTTTGCTTCTTCTTTTGGTCTTTTCTTTTTGTTTTAAGGTGCAATATCACTTTAACGCTAACATTATTTCTTTCAGGCTTTCCATACACAAGCACAGAGACATAGAGGTATACAGGATACACTTATGCCTGATAAACCATACTTTTGTTGTTTTTTTTTCCTATTTCACACACCCTTCTAATCACTCTCCTCTTTCTTTGTTTTTTTTTTTTCTTCAAATTGCTGTTCTTTTTTTTTTTTTTTGCTGTTGTTTCTTTGATTTTTTGATTATCTGTTTGATTTTTGGTTTGCGTATTTTCTTTTTTGTTGTTTCTTCTTTTTAACTCATGACCCCTGCCCTCTTCAACAGATGTGGTCCTTATCTCCCCCACCCCCACACACACACAGACTCACAGACTCAGTTACATTTGAAGAAAGGGATGCTTTAACAACGTAGTAGCATCAGGTCTTTCGGCAACATTGCGACAAAAGCATAAATCCAAAAAGTTATACGCGTCCTGTGATCCTAAAGCACTCGCGTCCTTCGGAACGGCGTCAGGCCATCCGGTAGACGTCGCAAGTTTGTTCATAATGTGCATGACATTCGCCATTGGTGTCCACGGGGGGCGCCCTGTGATCATTTCCGCCACTGTGCACCCAGCGGACCAAATGTCCGCTTTGAACGGATCGTAACCGCTCTCGTCCGCAATGACTTCCGGTGCCATCCAGTACGGCGTGCCCGCAAGCGTTGCGGTGGCCGCTTTGCGCAATGTCCCGTGTGTCGTCATGATCTTTGCCTGATCAAAGTCCGCCAGCTTTGCTGTGCCAGTGTCCATAGAAATGAGCAAGTTATCGCCTTTGATGTCCCGATGAGCCACCTTGTTTTTATGCAAATACTCCAATCCAGAAAACATATGTCGCGCGTAGACACGAACCACAGGGTACGGCAAGTGGCCTTGTGGGAGAGTCTTCATGAGCGATGTGATCGAACCCCCAGTGACAAACTCGAGATACACAAAAAGACGCCTGGGAGTGCTATCTGTATCAATATGACTGTGAAGATAGCGAATGATATTGTCATGCACAAGTGTCTTGTGGATCTCCACCTCTCTGTTCGCGGGCGCATCCTCCGCAAGTTCTAACTCCTTCACTGCAACAAATTTACCGCTCGGGAGAACGCCAGCGTATACGGAGCCAAAGCTCCCGGCACCCAATTTCTTGCCGAGCGTTACTTGGGAAAGTTCTTTTACGTCTACAGCGCTCATATAAAGTACTTCACTGTAATGGTATTCGGATTGTTCGTTCTTGTTGTTATTATTGGCGTCGTAAATTCTTCTGGCGTGGTCCCTTGTTTGAGAATTATCCTCTGATGACGATTTTTGTCTCCAAAGTTCACCCTTTTAGATGCACACAATTTTTTTTTCTCAAAAACAAAACAAAAACTGCGTTTATACAACGCCTACGCAACTTTTATTGACTAATATTTTTCAACCACACAAAACGGGGACTTTAGGGAACCCCGTAGAAAAAAAAAGAAGTAAAAACAAATTCAGGACAGAACGAAAGCAAATGAAGCAAACAAGGGCTAAACACAAGGAATACACCTAAAGAAAAGTAAACATGAAGCCGAACCTGTGAGTGAGAACACCCAACATGTCTAATTTCTTTTCTTCTTCTTTAAAAACACGGTTAAAAGCATTCTTAAAGCTTTTTTTTTTAAAAAAAAAAGGTCTCTCATCATTGCCTTTTGTATCCGCTTTCTTCGCTCCATTTTTTTTTTCCTTATCTTGTAATGCATATAAATATATATATATATATATTCTTTCATTTTTCTTATTATTAGGTTAATCCTCTCCTTCTCCTTCTTTGCTTTCTCGCTTCGCATCCTTTCCTGCTTATCGGGACATTACGCCTTCTGCTTTTTCGGTACAAGAGAAAGTGGCAGTTTGCTTGTTTCCAACAGCATCTCGTCTGTAAAAGGCGGCAGCTCCGGTGCCTTCTGCGGCTTCAGGCCCGTCACCGGCTCAATCTTTTTACCGGTCACGAGCACTGTCTTCTTGAAGTGCGCCACGACCTCGCCCTCGCGCTCGTACAGGACAGGGTACGGGGCAACGGCGCCGTGCTTGAGCATCTCGGACAGTCCCAGGCGCGCCTTCTTTGTCTCCAGGTTGCGCAGTGCGAAGGGAAAGGTCTCGTACTTTTCCTCAATCTCGCGCTGCAGTTCGCGCGCGGACTCCATCTTCATTGTGTAGCTCGAGTCGAGCGATACCTTAAACACACTCGGTCGTGCATCCAGCTCGCGCAGTTTTCCTTTACCTGAACTCACAACTATGTCGAGGATCCACACCTGCCCCGCCTCTAGTGTGTAGTCGTGCACGAGGTGCTCGGCAACCTTTCGCTGCGGAATGCAACGAACACTGTCCACAATGTAACGCTTCACCATATGCGAGAGTACTCCGTCCACAGGAGTGACTCCATAGTGGCTGGATGCCTTTTCAATGACATCAGTCACATCGTACACTTGCACACCAGGCCGCATCTTGCGCACGGCCGTATCAATAATGCTGTGCCCTGCCGAAATAACCCGCGCCACCTTTTCATCGGCGCCAAGCTCGTTGTTCTCGGTCACCTGGATCGTATGTGCGACCTGCGAACAGTATCCATCAATTTGGATACCGAGGTCAATGTGCAGAACGTCACCCATCTTCAATTCCTGAGGAGTCATCTCGTCGCCGATCGCCGGACTGTTGTGCGCAACGCAATGATTCACGGAAATACACGTCGGAAAGGCAATCCCCTTCGCTGTACCCTTAAACATGGACTTGAGTTTCTTTGTAATCGTATCATCACCAAGCTTGCACAAATCGCATACCTTTGCTCCGGGCTTGGCGGCATCAATGAGTATCTGGAGAGTTTCGTTGCACCACACCGCGGCCTTCTTGTAGCGGACGACAACATCAGAGTTGTTAATCGTCGTGTCTTCTTCTTCTTCGTCTTCCTCTTCCATATCCATCCACTCCTCCTCGGCCTCAATGTTGTTCGACATGTCTGCTCGCACTAATATGTGTATTTATGCTTATATTTGTATATATAATAATATATATATATATATATAAAGAGAAAGAGAAAGAAAAAAAAATAGATATATGTATATATGCAAAGGTTTTTTTTTCTTTTTATTACGTCCTTTTTATTCAGAAAGTAATAAATCAACCAAAACAAAAAAAACATATACGTAACTCTATTCAACAGATATAAGAAAATAAAATCGATGACATAGAAAAGAGCGATATTAATAAGCGCATGAAGAAAGAAACCTCGACTACTTTTTTAATCTCGATAATTTTTTTTTTAAAGCATACATTTAACTGATTTCGCAAATGAATACCCACTACATTTGTACGCACCTATTTAAGTTTTTTTTTTATTTTTCTCAAAATGATATATTTCATTTTGGTTCTTTTTTTTTTTCTTTCAGCAATTTCATCAAGGCACGCAGCACACAACAGCCAACGCTAATAAAAGCAACTACACCAACAGCTCCAATGACACTCACGATTCTGTAAGAATGTCTATGTGGAAAATAAACAAAATATATATATATATATATATATTTTTTTTTTCAATGATTTCACTAAAAGGGACTATACTAATTTCCTCTCAGATATCCTTTTCAACTCTGCTAGCAAAAAACTCTTCACTATGTTCTCTTTTTTACTTCTCCATTGTCATCACATACTTGTTTGTATTCTAGTATTATTTGCGCTGGGGTTTCGTTTTTCATTCCACTCACATCCTTTTCTGTAATCTCGTTTGAGTGTATCCTTGGTGTTTCAATTGTTGTCCTATATATATATATATATATATATATGTTGTTGTTGTTTTTGAGTGTGTGCGTGTGGATATAAATGTGTGTGTGTGTGTGTGTGTATATATATATATATACATACATATTCCTTTTCATTCGCAATCGTCTTTGGCAGTCTCCTCCTTTTACGCTACGCCTTCTAAATTTTACGAGTAGCTACACCCCCCCCCCCCACACACACACACGGAGACAGCCAAAGAGAAAGAGCGAGAGCGAAACATTCACATATCATGACAATCCCTCTCCCTCTCACCTATGATCCTTTCCCCTCTTCTCCTATTTTTTTTTTTCCTTCCCCTAACTTCTTTTGCCGTCCCCGCTCTACATTCCGTTCCGCTCCGGCGACTCTCCGCCGCCTCCGCTGGCGATGACCGGGGCGAGCTCTGGTGCCGTGCACCCCATGTCCGCCGGCGGCCCGTCGCTGTCCGAGTCGTACAGAGGACTCGCCGCCTGCGGGGCGTTTGGCCGCGGGGGGGGCAGCGGGGGGGGCAGCGGGGGGGACAGCGGGGGGGACAGCGGGGGGGGCCGCGGGGGGGACAGCGGGGGGGAGGGGGGCGGGGAGGGGGGCGGGGAGGGGGGCGGGGACGGCGCCTCCCGCCACGCCCCGCGCATCGGGTCCCGCGGCGGCGGCGACTCGCTGGACGCCCCCGCCTCGCTCGACTCGCTCACTCTGCAGCCCAGCGCCTCGCTCCCGCTCCCCTCGCTCCCGCTCCCGCCCCCGCCCCCGCCCCCCTTTCGCCCGCGCCCCCGCAGCTGCCCGAGCCCGGGCGCGTGCCGCTGCACCGAAAAGGTAACGAAGCCGGCGGCAATGGGCAAAACCACAACACACACAATCGCAACCGCAACGCGCCCGCGGTCCACCGCCGCCGCGCCGCCGGCGGCAGACGACAGCGACACGCGCGGCATCTCCGCCGCGGGCAATTGGCTCGCGAGAAGAACACCGGCAACGGAGGAGAGAACAAATGTGTCTCCCGCGGAGGAAACGGCCCGCAGCGGCAGTGAGCGGCCGGCGGCGAGTGCGGCATACACAGCGCGCACCTCCGCCGTCGCGTCGGGCTCAATGAACAGCACAAAGTGGTTCGCGCCTTTCGACGAAACGAGAATCGCATCGCGCGTGTCGGTGCGGCCAGTCACGCGGGCCGCGTAGTCCTGCAGCGCGCGCAAACCAGCGTCGGGATCAAGAGCGGCCGTGCTGCCGTTCATTGGCGAAAAGATCGCTTCAAGCGCCACAGAGGCGGCAGTCATTGTCGGCCTGTCACTCACCACAATGTACGCAGAGACAGGGACAAAGTGTGTGGCCGCGCCGCGCGAGGCGGTTGCACACAGGAGGAGGTGTGCAGGGAAATGCGTTGCGCTATACAGTTTTGGAATCTCCGGGCCCAGCACGGCACGCCGCACTCCAGAGGCATTGGAAGAAACGGGGAGCGACGCCACACGCCGCTGTGACGCGGGTGAACAATGCACTGTGGCGGCCGTATCACTCGTAGACCCTGCAAAAATGAGAAGCAATTGCGTAATGGGCGGCCGCGAAGGGTCCGTCAGCAGCAGTGTCGTATTTTCGCGCTCCGTGCGCGACACGGCAAGGTGCGGGACATAGTTTAGCGAACGCAATGTAAGCGGAAGCAGTGCGACCCGGCGACCGCGCCTCTGCTCCAGCGGCATTGGCACTGCCGGGCGCCCGTCTGTTGCGTGACACAGATACAATAGCGCACCAGAGCGCGGCTGGGGAGTTAGAAGCGATGCGTCCACCAGAACCGAAGCCGTTGTGGGCGAAAGCACACGCGCACGCGCAGTGTATGCGGCCGGTGCGGTGCAAGTGGGGTCTTCCCACACAAGCACAAACGAGACTGCTGCATTTGGGGCAAAGCGGCCAATGAGTGGCCACTCCACGGATTCTGTTTGCCACAAGTGCAGCAGCGGCCCGCCAGACGCCGTCCTCGGCACCGCGGAGACCTCCGCAATGCCTTCTGCTGCGGAAAGTAAACTATTACCGCCAGACAGCACGTGCACAGCGCCAAGCAGAGAGGAAAAAGGCCCGCCGCCTGCATCACGCGCACAGAGCGCAAAGTACCCGCCGCCAGCAACGACTTCTGCAGAGACATCCACTGCCGAGACAGTCTCTGATGCGACGCGCGAGGATAAGAGGCGCGTAGCGGCGGCCGCGGCGCCCGCACAGCCCGTTTCCCACGGCGCCAGCGAAACCACAACGCCTGTCAGTGTGTCCACTCCTGCGCCGCGACGGCCCTCGCGCTTTCGCCGCAGCGCCACCACAGCGCCGCCTCTGCCGCCGGCGACGACGGCGGAACTGAAGACGGCGCCCTCTGTGCTCATCTCCACCTGCGACGCAAGCGCCACACAGGGCGGCGGCGCGGGCCCAAGCGCAAAGACGCGGCCCGCAAGCACAACCGCTGGACTGCGTGGGCCCTCGCGGCGCATGCGCACTGACACAACGCCTGGCACCGCAAGACGAGCGGCAACCGCTGCAGGCAAAGTCAAAGGCAATGGCGACACACGCGTTGGCCGCCGATTGCAGACCTCCACAAAAGAAGTGGTCGTGGAGTTGTGCCCACACACAGCACTCGCACCGCATGGAGTGAAGAGTCCACCATCCGCGTCATACACACGCAGTGCGGTCGCAAAAGAAACCGCCACAAGGCCGCGGCGCGCCGGCGCAAAAAGTGAAGTCCCACTGGGGGTTAGCACACCAACGCAAAGTGCAAAGGACCCAATCGTCGAGGCGGGAACAACCACAGTCGTGCCGTCTTCGCTCAGTGGTGCAATATATCCCGTGCGACACCGCTCATCAGGCGCAAAGCGCAACGCAAACCCTACGACAGATCGGTCCGCCGATGCCCTGTTGCTGTTAGTGTGGCCACTGCCTGTACTGCCGACATCTACGCGAATGGCGGCGGCGGAAAAATTCGGCATCACGAGAGTTCCGCTTTGCGCCTCTGAGCCGCCAATACGGCGCAGCCATTGCACAGGGTCCGCGACAGTGTAGTCCACGCGCAAGTACTCTTTTTCCGCGCAGAAGACACCGCTCGCATTCGCCGCGAGTCCCGTCAGCGGTTGGTTCACAACCGCAGTGCCTGCGTTGGCGTCCCACATTGCCACGTGTGCAGCGCTTTCATCGCGACAGGCGGCGACACGTTTTTCCCACAGCGCCGCTGACGCAATCGGCACGAGACGCACGCGCAGTGCACCCTTTACAAGACGGCGGGCAGTGTCGTAATGCGCCACGTCACCAGCCACTCCATCCCGCGGGGGGCGAATGACATCGCGCAGCGCCACCGCGCCTGTGGCGTGTGTAAAGAGCGTCAAGCGCCAGGACAAAAGGTTTTTGCTTTTACGCGTGGCGGGTGAGACAGACGCAGTGCCGCCGCTGCCGCCTGGCGCTGCGATGCGAAATTTTTTACCGCTTGCAATGTGTTGCGCACAAAGAAAACGCGGCCTGTTATCCGTTGCAATGGCCTGCGCAGCGACTGCCGAGTCCGCAATTTCCTCAGGACTTGATGTGGGGCGAACAAAAGATTCAATTTCAAACGAGGCGACGGCGGCACCCGTCGCGTCCTCCGCGTCGCAGTCCTCCGTGCGCGAAAGAAAAGGCGCATAGAGCCCCGCCTCGATGGCGCCAACTGAGGCGCCGGAAACAGTGAGCGGAAGAGTTTCTCCGTACGCACTCACCGCACGCTCCGCGACGAATGCCACGCGCTCCACGCGAAGGACCGCGAGGCCGAAGCGCGAAGTGCCGACCGACACACACAGCGACTTTGGCCCCGCCCGCACGCGCGTCATGGTGTCCGCGCGCAGAAGGATCTGCAGCGCCCCGTCGGCGAAGACATAATCCACAGGCAACGCACTCGGCACACAGGCGCGGCCGGCAGCGCCGTTGTTCACGAGCGACAGCGACACGCCGGCGAACAGCAGCGGCGACACATCGCGTGTGTGCGGCGCCCGAGTGCCTGTGCCTGTGACCCGCAGCGCCTTCACCGCGGGGCGGCCGCTCAGCAGATCATCCTCCGCCACTGACAGCACCGGCGGCGCGGCCCGCAGGAGAGCGCTCAGCGCACAGACGCGGAGACGCGCCGCAGCCGCGCGACGGGGGACGGCAACCGTTTCGTTCAACGTGACCACACGCACGCCATACTGCGCGGGGGCGGAGATGGCTTCTACGAGTGCAAAGGGCACAATGAATTCAACGCCACCGGCCCCGCGCGCGCGCATAAGCGCAGCTACACCACGCGATGCGCCAGAGGCGTCGTCAAAGGAGAGGCCAAGCAGGTGCGGCGAGTCATGCAGCAGCGACTCCACCTGCGAGAGCACCAGAGAGTTTGCAATGGGGACGAAAATGCTACTGGAGGTGAGCGGAGCAAGCTCAAATGGTCCAGCAGCACCAAGCGCAACGATTAGTCCGTCCACCACGTCATCGACAGAGGGCGCTGCGTCTGGGTGCTGTGTGGTTGGTATCGCCGTGGACAATGGAATATTTGTGGTCGATGGAATAGGTATCGGTGGATCTGTAGTAGGGGGCTCCGTTGTTGTGGTTTTTGGTGTCGTATCGTTCTCGCCCCAGTCTGCTGTGTCCGTGCATATGAATGGCGTCACCCCTAAAAGATTATAAGACTGCGTTCCCCATGTACCATTGGATGAAACGGTCAGAAAACCTGTGGCTGCCGCACCGGGCTGAGCAAATCCCGTTGGTTTCCATTTCATTGGCGAGCCATCATTCCAATACGCCTGACCATCCTGGAAATACCCGGCGATTCCAGCATATCCAATTTTATTTGCCTGCAGAAAACCAGCAGCGGCGTCGTTTTCCGTTGGCGAGCCTATACGTGCAGTCCGTTGTTTGGGATCGTCCGTACAGCCACCCTTCACAAGAGAAAGAGTGGCACGCGCGTAGGAGGCAAAAAAAAGAAAAATAACACATACTTCAAACAGTTTTAGGTAAGATGATCGTCGCATGTCGTTCAGCTACAAAAAAATGTGATTATAATGTTTTTTTTTTTTTTTTTGACGATAGCCACCAAAAAAAAAAAAAAAAGCTCCTACGACACCTTTAGAGAAAATAACCAATGAAATAATAATAATAATAATAATAATAAAAGCAATTCTTTATCTACCTATGTATATTTATATGAGTACATGTGCATATATATATATATATATATATAAGCATGCAATGAAACTTGCTTCAAGTGAAAAGGATAATGCTTACACGATTAAACTCGCCTCCCCCTTTTAACACACACCGCCACCACCGCCACGTACACAAAGAAATAGAAATTACCACGAAGCACAATAAGACTCTATTCATTCATCCGCCTAGAAAGCGAGTGCTGATTCCTAAAAAAGAAGATCTACACGCTTACTTTACTTAGCGAAACGAGGGTGACTCCCAATGAAAAAAGCCATCGCAACAACAACAAAAAAAGGAATTACAAAAAAAAAGGACCAAATAAAGGCGGGATAAAACATTGAAAGGGAATGTGGGCAGAAAAAAAAAAAACGTGAGAGAATGCATCTCCAGCAGCATTCAGCTCATAAGAAACATGTGTACAACTTCCGCCAAATTTCACAACCAGTTCAAACGTATATAACAATGTGGATTTATAAGAATCCACGACATGATTCCTCAGTACATTGACGTAATCACTTCGTCGATGCCTAGCACAAATAAAACAAGCAGTCAACCAAAAAATACAAAAACAAATGAAAATTTGTCCTTTTTTTTTTTTCGCTTCCTATTTCAAAAGCTAAATTCATCGACATTATTTGTTGCTCGTGAGTCGCTTTGCGAAGAGAATCGCCCTCCATTCATTGCCCCACTGCTGCCCACGGCACCAACACCCCCAGGCGTTGACACGACTGACGGGAGCCCACTGGGAGAGGCGGGGGCGCGGGTTGCCGCGAGGGGCGAGGCGCGCGCGGCATTAGTCGCGGGCGGCACGCTGCTGCTGTTGCCCATGAGCCCAGGCCCCGATGGCGTCGAGGCATGCATTGTGGCGAAATGAAAGGGATTGTGCGGCTGCCCAGTGCTAATGCCCGCGTAGAGCGCTGTGGTCGTACCGCCCGCCTCTGTGGCACCGGTGAAGTACGGGTGCTGCAGGCACTGCGTGGCGGTTGGCCGGTCGCTCGGGTTGAAGCGCAGCATTTGTTCTATTAAGTCAATGGCGGCCTGCGGAGCATTGCTCAGCAGTTGCCGCAGAGGCGTTGGCGCAACAGTGGGGAACCGCATGTTGAGGCGCCGCGAGAGTTGGTGGCCCTCGTCCCACGCCGCTGGGCTCGGCGCGCCAAGAACGGAGCAGATCTTAAACAGCTGATCACTGTCCGAGGAACCTGGAAAAAGAGGACGATTCAGATATAATTCCACAAAAATAACACCGCAGGCCCAAATATCAATGGGCGAATTGTAATGCGTAGAACGCAGAATGATCTCAGGAGCTCTGTACCAACGAGTGGAGACGTATTCGGTAAAAGGGGGCCGTGAGCGGATCTCTTTTGCCAGTCCAAAATCGGCCACCTTAACTATGTCTCCTTTAGTTAACAAATTCTCTGGTTTTAGGTCACGGTGCATAAAGCCGCATTTATGAATGGCCTGCACAGCAAGTAGAGTTTGGCACATGATGCTACGAATTTCACGATCGTTAAATACACTTTGCACACCACTCATCTCCTCCGCCCGCTTTCGTTGTATGGAAAACAAATTCTTTTCCATATACTCAAATATAAGAAAAAGTTCTGTATTTTCACGAACAACTTCTTTAAGTTTAACAATGTTCGGATGCTGTAATTTGCGAAGCGATTGAATCTCTCGAAGCTGAACGCACTCTTCCCAGCTAGAAAACCTCTTTTTCATCTTTTTGACGGCCACTACCTCGCCACTTCCAACTTGCTGCGCCTTACTAACAACACCAAAGGAGCCATCTCCAAGCAGACCTTGAATAGTATACCGGTTCATCCTGTGACAAGGGCAGAATTTATTGGCTAAGTTTCCTCAGGGACGTGAGGCACAACGTTAAAATCTCTAAAGGACTCTGAGACACTTTTTTGTTGTGGTTGGTTTTGTTTTTGTTGTTGAATTCCTCTCTATATGAGCTCTCAATCTACCTTAAAGACTGTATTAAGATATGTTTTGTTTTGTTTTATATTTCCTCCGTTACTCTGCTCTTGACAAGTCCCCCGCAGTTCTCAGGAACGTCCGCGAAGGCTGTCGGTATCTTTCTATGGGCTTTCCGTCACCAGGGTCTGGGCTGCACCTTGTTCTGTAAAGATTCCGATTCAAGAAGAAAAACAAGCTTTCTGCAATATAAAAAAATATTTTTAAAAAAAAAATTAAAAAAAAGATGATTTCTTTTTTTGAAACAAATAAATAAGTATAATAATACTAAATGGATTTTTGTCTTTTTTAATAAGTCGCTTTTCTGACGCTAAAAAAAAAACAATGGAGTTAAAACAACCTACTTAAGAGAAAAAGAAAAATGAAAGCGTAAAATATTGTCTTCATCATTTGTCTATTACCCCTTTTTTTTCTCCTTTAATAACCACAAACTCGAAAAATAAATGCTTTACTTTCAGATATAATAAATTATGGGTTTTTTTTCGGCTGTGGCTTCGTCTGACCAAAAGGCTGCCCCGCCTTCGCACCGCGCAAGTAAACTCCCAACGCTCTTTCCATTTTAACCAAAACGCGCTCTTCTGGCACAGCCTTTCCGTTCTCGTACTCCGTCACAACGCCTATTCGCTCAGCGATACGCTGAGCAAACTCCTGCTGCGTCCAATTCTTCCCCTGTCGCGCCTGCTGAATGGCAACACGTATTTTGTTGTCAATGCGCTTTACCTTTGTGGTTTCGCTATCTTCATCGATGCGCTTTGCATTTGCGCCTGCGCCATCCCGCTGGGTATTTGCGCGATGATGCTCCTTGAGCGCAACGTTCACTTTGCCACCGGTTTGTAAGATCCGCGACGCCTCTGACTCACCCACGCGCCCCGGACGGCTGCCGTTCGCGTTCTTTTTTTGGAAATTAAAGACCTGGGGCTCCCAGTCCTGCCCAGTCATTGCCGCGCCACGCCGCATTGTCTCTTGTTCACAAACTACTATTTCAGAACACTTAAAAGCTCCATTTTTTTTTTTTCCAAAAAGAAAATTACACGGAAATTCAAAAAAAAAAAAAAAGGAAAAACCGAAAACCGACACATAAACAAAGCTAACAGTATACTGATAGGCTACAAAAAAAAAAAAAAACTCACACCAACCGGCAAATAAAACATTATAAAATAAAAATCATTTTTTTTCCTGTCGCATCATCCTCTATCTAAATATTCGTACTAAAAAAAAAATACTATAATCCCTTACAAAAAAGCAAAAAAGAAAATAATCAATACATCAAAACTGGTATAAATCCTTATATGCACAAATTTACAGATATGCATTGTATAGGATCGAAATTCCAAGAACAGCAAGTGCTCTAGAATATAGAAAAATACATAAAAAACATACATAACCCTTCCTAACAATTCCTATAGAAAAGAAAAAGATATCAAACTACATAAGCAAACACTCAGAATACCCAAAATACTATTGCATAGCAGCCAGACAAAACACAAACTCAAATCATCTGTAATATGCATCAATGAGCACATGGTTCAAAGACTAAGCATTTAAAAAATATGCAGAATTACTTGGCTGCAGCGCTCTTCGCTATTTCGTCGGCCTTGCGC